>JARJDU010024608.1:0-21059 GCA_030264695.1 Lissagria laeviuscula | reverse complement strand
TAGCATATTACCAAGCACGATCAACAACTGATATTCGCCAGGCGGACGTTGATGCAATAAATCAATTTGTGCAAGAATTCGAAGAAAGTGCTACGCCTGGTGCATTAATTGGTGCAGATCATACGCTAAGAACATATATATATATATATATATATATGTAATTTAACAATTTATCATAATAGCAAGTATCAAAGATACAGAAACTATCCTTGCTTGTTGCTCCTTGTCCATTCGTGTTATGTGGCTTCTCCATTGCAGTTATTTTTCTTGAACGTTTCAGTCTTTTTGATATTATTATTCCGTTTAGTGTATGTATAGTATTTAGTGCATGTATGCTTTCGTTGTTGTGTAATTTCATGGTTTAGTTGTTTGCTTGTTTTCTCTTACTGATTATTTCTGTAATTAATTAACAATAAGTAATAAGTTACTATAACTGCCGAATTTTTAAAACTGTTTATCCTAGTATATTCTTTGAGCTATGGTGGTACAAAGAATTGGTCATGATCGTAATCGTCATAATATTCGAAATGGCGAGGAACGCTTCAGATGCGCTTCAGCAAGTAAAACAAACTACAATTACAACGAAGCCCAAAGACCACAGCTGGTGACATTCATGCGCGTATAAGCCTGTCTCAGTTACTTTCCTCAGATGCTATCGAATGTACTCTACTACTACTATACTACTGAAGGGAGGGAAAATGACTCAGCCATCTCAGCTATTTTCTAACTGAGTTTAAAATGAAGCCCTACCAGGAACACGCTTTCCCAACTGACATCTAAAGTGACTTGAGCGAGATCAGTTGGAATCAGTTACATTAGTAAAAGGAGCACAGTTATTCTAGCGCTCGAGGTACTTCGGGATGCATGAGATGGAGCTGGCTGAAAAGTGGATGATGGCGTGGGCCAGGTGTGACTCGCACGAAAGAGGATGGCAAGTGTGGATGGGAGAAGAGTATGGACGCGCAACTGCATTGACTTTTTTTTTAAATCGCCAGGTTAAATCAAATTCCAAATTAGCAACACCAGTATTCTCAAATCAAATATTCAGTGTTATTTCGAGTATCGACGTGTACGAAGCGCTGGGACCTGCGAGAGATTTTATACCTGAAGGAAACATAATTGTCTTATTGACGGACGTCTATTGCTGAATAATTTCTGATGAAAGAGAATGTGAATGTTTAAATAGCATTTTAAGGAAAAATGGCTATATTATTATCCGTTTCTTCGGTTTTGTATAAAAATATTCCTTGAAGTATTACTAATATATTTGATTCTTTGTCGTATTTTATATGATTCCTCACGCCGAGCAATTTGTCAAAATAACAGTCCTTTCGAAATTTTAAGTTTCAGTCAAAAATATTAAGAAAATATAGTGGTATTTGAAAAAGGAAAAACGATGACGTTTGTTCAAAAAGTATTCCTAAAGTTATATACAAGGAATGTGGGCAAAATTTACGGGATAGTAAAATTATTGATGAGCGAACTACTCTTATTATCGAAAGACTGCTGCATATGTGCAAACGTAAAATCATTATTCTTCTAAAGAATTAGGGGAAATTGTGATTTCCTTGTTTAGTAAATATGACATATATTTTGAGAACCTAAAACTTAGATGATAATCCAAGAAAAAACACGATGTATGCTTAACTCATCAATTAAATTAGAAAGTAATCCGATTAGTTTAATCACACTGAAGGCCGTATTGTTCACAAAAAAATATATATTATTTTGTGTTCATATTGCTAAATTAACTCAAACTAAAAAAGCATCTCAAGCAAATATATATGTATAAGGAAAACTAAAAATAGTTCATTTTTTAATTGACACTCGTCAACGCGTAAATATTGTTGAAACTTATTACACTATTCTTGAATCTTTAATTTTTCATTTCTCTTTTAATAATAATAATTAATAAAGCTTAATATAATTTAGAATACGAACGAAACAATGCTGAACATGCACGAGTTAATGTAAGTACGAAATGGGCCGAACATTTCGAATGAGTTTACTCTGTTGTTTGCGGACTTGTTTCATCCAATCTTTTGCAAACTACCTATGCGCCTTCAGCTATCCTTGTCTCGCCGAATACGTTCCATATCTATACCGACGTCTAACCTCCGATCTGACTACAAAATCCTAAAACAGACTACCGTATCGCCTACTAAAGGCAAGAAAGTTTTCATTCTAGGGTACTTTCTTGCGTCACTTTTCGGATTTTGTAGTCAGACGAGTCTTGGCCTAAATACTCACAAAAGTATGCCCGCCCGCTTGGAAGCGCAGCGGAATAACCACTTTACATGACACTTTTCAACCAGAAGTTACCCTTTCGTAGAATCTTCGAAAACTGACTTAACTTAACTCAACACACAGAGTGATTCGGTAAATAATTTTTAAGTATTGATTTGTTTATTGTAAGATAAGAACAATTTTAGTTTGAACTTATTTACTATGCATCACCTTATTTAATTTGTACTTTCCGAAGTGTTTCGATCTATTCGTTAGGTCTTCATCAAGGTATTATTATTTTTTATTAATGCACCTTAAAAGGGGGCGCCAGAGTACGGAGCGGCGGCGAAATTAGAGGTGGTTACTTCAAGCGAGCCGGGGGCGGCTGCTATTGCGTGGGGCGGTGCGTCCGCTATTGCCTCAAATACGGGAGAGTAAACAAAATGTTTTGCTTTACTTTGTCAGTCATATTCAACAAATGCAATCAATTCAATTTTAAATTAACAAAATTGTAGTACAAAAAATAATTTAAAAATTTAAATAATATTGAAACTTATTTTCTAAATCATGTCGCCATTTGTAACTCTCTGTATAACGTTTTAATGCATAGTGCGGCAACTACCCATGTCACTCCTCCGCCTATCCGGGTTCCTGTTCCCTGCTGGTACTACACATGTTTTTTTTTGTTGTCGGATTCGTTTAATATAACTGCCATGGACATTCTGGTCGGGTCCTGTCTAGAATTGCCAATCTCACAATTTACACGAGGATGCGTGGCTTTATACTTCTGTGTCAACGGTGGAAGGCATAGACACGTGGAGACATTTTCTTGAAGATTATAAGAGTGCGAATGAGTAATGGGTATGTGGGTCCAGAAAGGTGCAAGAGTGGCTGGATGAGGGAGGGGAGAGGCGAAACGTGTGCAGAAAGCTGTCAATGGAGTGAAGGAGAAAGAGGATGTTGGGCTGCAGTTGTTGTTTGTTGTTTAATTTAAATTAGGCATTAGAGCAGTACCCTAATTTAGATCTATATATACAATATCATGAGTTTTGACAAAATCTTGCTTTGTTCACTTTTTTTCTCCTTAAAATTGCAACTTTATTACTTTTGATATATTTTTTTTAATGTTTACCAGCTAATATTAAATAATTTTAAAATACTGAATTTTGTAAGTTACAGTACGGTAAGGTAACCGTGTATTATTTTAAATTACTATCGGTAATTTATGGCAACTTTAATAAATTATGTTACAATATACATCTTTATAATATTTTCTAACTAAATTTGTAGCTGTATGTAATATTGCAGCAATTATGCGCCGATAATGACTAAGAAATGGGTCTTATAGAGCTGGTTACGTTTCTGTTTAAAAAAAATGAAATATTCTGAGCAATTTCAGAAAGAAACTAAGAAGTTGCGGTGAGACCATGTAGCTAAAATTTTACATGCGCAGTATTGATGTCATAGCGAGGTAGAAAAGCACGCATAGCATCTTATAGCTGGCAAGTATGAAAACAGAAATGTGAATCTTTTCCAATACAAATTCAATTTTTTTTAAATGACAATTAAATAATCCAAAATTTTTATTAATCAAAAAAATAAACTTGGTTCAGGGTTCCTTTTGTAATGTTTCAACGCTTTTATGCACTGGTAGCAACATAACCGTTGGTTGTGGTAGTTTTTAATATGCACGGTAAAAAAAACTCCTGCCGAACTCTAACATGTTCCTATAAACTCCATTAAGTTTAGAGTTACATTTTTACTATATTTTACGAGTGAATAATTAGAGTAACATTGAATATTTCTCTAGTCAAAAGTTATCATTTTCTTGAGTACGTATTTAACCAATTTAAAGTGAATGCCCACTTTTGGCAATTACTTATTTAATACTTTATAGTAAAAGTTATTCGTTTTTTTTACTAAAAGCTAACAGAAACTCGAGCGGATTTCGAACATTTGATAGAGTATTTTTCAGTCTAGATAAGAAACTTAATTTGGGATTGATTAGCTATTAGACATTTTAATGCATAACACTACCTCATAATAAAAAAAAAGTTATAATTACTAACATCAGAAACATAATATTATAATTGACCTAAATAGATATTAAAACGTTTTTACATAAAAAATTCAATATGTTAATAGTTTCAATGATACTTCAATAAATAGTACCCATCTCGTCGTCTTCCTCTCCATCTACTAGGTCAACTTCGGGTTTTGTTACAGCCTTTGTATAAATCGTCAAAATTTGCTCAACGTTCTCTTTGTATCTTTCAGATAAGTTTGCGGTTTCGGGTAGGCGAAAAAAATCTGTGTTAATCTGAAACAAAATTATTTATGCTAATGTAACCGACATGTGAATTTCACTTACTGATGACTGCATAGGGAGAAATTTCGGACATAATTCTTATTACCAATGTAAAGCAAAATTCATAGGTGAAACTATCATTCAGTGTTTTCATCGTCAAGCGAACAGTGTTTTAAGTATTCGATTACTTTCAAAACACTAGGTACTGGTTCAATTAGTTTTTTTTTTTTAGTTCTGGGCATACGTTAGATGTATAATAGTATCATGCCGTTTTCTCAAAAGATTTTTATTTAATTTTTTTGGCGCAACCGCCTAGCAAGATATTCTTCGCCAACATTGTAGTTTGTCCAAAATTCTTCCCTAAATTAAATATTACGTTCATTTGAAAAATGTATGAGTAATATATTTACCTGTGCGACTTTATCATTCACTCAACACTTAGAACACTAAGCACAGATTGAATTGAACACGCCAATGCAATTCGATTGGGAATCAAACAAGTTGAAACATGTTCGTTATACTTTCAAAAAGGTTATGCTTTCGTTAAGCTTGCCTCTGCAGTTAACTCTAGATATTAATAAAACATTGACTCTAAAAAGGAAAAATGTCCCTTACAGAGTAAAACTGACCTAGTAAGAGTAATTTAAACTCTAATATCAATATTTACTCTGTATATATCACTCTCAATTCATAGAGGGAAATTGTAAAGTAAATTTTACTCTAAGAGCAAACTCTGCAATTTTAAACAGGAACTCTAAAGTTTTCACCAGGTTTTATTTTTACCGTGTGCTAATAGACAAAATTAAGACACAAATGATGAAGTTGGAGCAGTTAGAAGCAAAAAGGGCCTTGTTTATTATTTATGCCGAAATTCAAGATTTTCAAGATATTGTAGTTATATCGTGATCAACCTATATAAATTGTAATAATTTCTTTTTAATTCAGCTTAGTATTTTAAAGGATGTTATAAGTAATTTTTCGATATTTCTAAACCTTCTATTGAATTCCTTCAAGAGTTCAAATATTTACTTCCTGTCAATTTCAGAACTAAGTTTTGCGCTTGTTACTTTCTTACCATTCAGAAGTCGGTAAAAAATTCTTCGATATGTCGAATAAATTATAACGATAATTTTTCGATACATTTAAACTATTGATTTATATCCTTTCCATAAATCTTTGGACTCGCCCATGAACCTTAGAAGATTGTTGCGATCTGTGCAACTGTTGTGCGGTACGGCACAGCCGAAACTTTTTTTCGATTGACCGGTCATAAAAAAGTTGTACAAGCGATTTCGAAACATGGAATATCCGTGAAATTAAATTGCCGTTATATCGTTTTTATACGATTGTAAAGGAATCAGAATAATTTTCCTACTATTTACAAATCAAATTGATGACTGCCTATGATTTATTAGAATTTATTTGCCAAGTAATATGATAATATGCTTTTTTAAATTAATTTATTACGTTTTATAAATAAGAAATCAAGAAAACATCAACTTCCTTTCTTAATATATTAGTTATATAGAAATTGAATACAAGTCGTTTTTCGTTAAACATTTGTGATTGTTCGGTTACCAAAATTATTTATTGTCATTGATCGTATCACTAAAATATAACTTTTGCCTCAAAAACTACTAAGAGGTAAAAATATCAAAATCCAAGACTGCGAGTTAATATATAATTTGTTTTTGAAGATTTGGAATTGGAATGACTGTGTACATGTCTAATTACATTGCTAAAACAATATTATTAATTAATAGTTAAACCCTGACAATTTTAAGTAAATCCAAATGTGGTAAGCATAAAAAAATCTGAATTGAATCGAAAAACTGACACCGGATTTGTAGCGCATGCGATTAAGCTGTGAGTAATGAAATTGACAGTCGGAAGCAGTCATGCACACGCCGGCTGCAGTTTTCCACCGCCGCTCATCACGACTATCATAATTAAGATCATACAGCGACGGCGAACAATATCACGAAGGGAATGATAAGACAACTAATGGAATTTACGCTCCACTGACGCAACGGACGTAATTTTTGTCCTTTGCAGCTATCGCGGAACGACGAGACGATTAACTTTCAGATAAATTCAACTACATGCCACTAAACACGTGTGCAATACGAATACGTTTCGCTTGAGATGATTCTATTTCGAAACTCAAATCATCCAATGTGGTTTGTTACAGAAGTCGCTATACCACCTGACTGTATTAGTTCGTGACAGCTCAAGTTGTATTAATCAAAACTTGTAATTAGCACGTCCAAGTTGAATTAATGTAGGTGTTGCATTAATTGCCCAAGGGTATAGATGAATTTTAGGGTGAATAAACCGACTTGGAAATTGCGAGGATAATGAGGTTGTTTGCTTATCGGATTAAAGAAACATGGTTTGAATTCAAATTTTGAGTTTTCTACTATATGTGAAGCCAAAATATCTCTAGTAAAAATTGAAATTTTATATTTTCTACGAATCACAATGTAATATTCTAGTTATGATTCTTGGAACTTGAAACTGAACTCAGTATCAGTAGTATCAGTATCATATGTGAGTAACATGGCATTAGCAGAATTCTTTTAGTAAAGAAAATTGGTCGAAAAATGTACTGAAAAATCATTTGAAACTCAATGGATGATATATACATGGAAAATTAAATACGAAAACTCGATGTGAATGAGTGTACTGTTTAAATAATAAGATAATGTTAACCCTTATACTACGGCGTGAGGTCCTGTAAGAACCCCAGTCTTTCTTTTTCTTAAAAATCTTGTTTAGTCTAATTTTATAATTTTTTTTTTAATATCTGCATACTTTTTTAGAACAACAAGAGGTGTTGTTGCCGTTGTTAATATATACCATTTTTCTACAAACAAATAAGTTGTACTCGTTTTTTTTTATAATGTTTTACGATGATAGTGAGAACATTATTTTTACAAATACTAATTTTACAAAATAAGTTTTGTATAATTTCTATTAAGAATATAGCACACGCTCCATTTTTGGTGGCATACACCCTCGAGCGAACTATCCGCGCGAAGCCCATGGATATGGCTGACACGTACGTGGGCCGTCGTGCCGGAGTCGAGCGTCTACAGGTAAGGAAGTTATCACATTTACAATGCCGTATGTAAATAGGTTCGGGTATTGCGGATATAGACACAATTATCATTCCAGCGCAGTGTTTGTTACGAATGATGCCAGTCAAAAACATCAAGTTTTTGATGTCGACACAGAAGATGACCATTTGCGAGGATTACTTCTTAGACATTGTAGTAAACATATGAATAGATCACAAGACGATCAACGCTCTTCTTTCCATACTACAACAGTGAATTCTCACACTCACGATAGACGATTTTTTTTCGGGCCAAAAAAGTTGCGCGAGTAATTCTTGGCCATATGAAGAAAGCAATGAAGGATCTTTTCCTCGAGGTAGGGGACAAGGATCGTTTAGCAAAGATACCGCTGGAAAAGTTTCTTGACTTCCATCCAAACGACTCGTGCTACATGATGTTATTCGAGGAACAGCTTCTAGAAGAAGTAAGGCAATTGTTCTACCAGTTGCACAAGAAAGAGCTCCGGTTTTAACTTCTGCTTCATCTTCAACCATGACGAAGATCACTCCCACGTTGTCCACAACTGCCCTTACAACTCCGACCAATGTAGCTGTGCAATATTGCGCAAAGTTCTAAGAGACCGATTTGTCAGGCGAAGAAGAAGAAAAAATATTTGTGGAAATCTTCATAACATCTCGGATGTTCTACCCTTAGTTATACACATATACACGACCACACACGACCACAATTTCTCTTATAAACTGCAACCGTGAGCTAGAGTCTGACAGCACCCTGAAAAATAAATATAAAACTTTCTAAGACGGAAACGTTACAAAACGAACCAATAATGAACTAAAATGTGACTAGGATATAGTAATATGCGTGCCAAATAACTTAAAACTACCTGAACTAAATTAACAATAAAATACACATTAAAGATATTCCAAATTAACTGAAACTACATGAGATACCATAAACTGAACATTTAAATAAACTTAAACTGTTTGCGGTTCAAAATATCTGTAGCGCACGAGTTCCGGCGAAAACAATCTGTTTACTTAATTGACTTAATACCGAGTTTAGAAGCTATATCTTTAATATATTTCTGATCATTTTGCAAATATAACAAAAGAGTTGCCAGTTCGAGTCTAGGCCAAAATGCCCACCAAAGTATGCCCGCTCGCTTCGAAGCGCAGCGGGATAACCACTTAACATGACACTTTTCAACCAAAAGTTACCCTTTCGTAGTATCTTCGAAAACTGACTTAACTTAAATCAACATACAGTGTGAATCAGTAAAATTATTTAACAAATTTTAATTATTGAGTTGTTTATTGAAAGATAAGAACAATTTTGATTTGAACTTATTCACTATGCATCGCCTTATTTAATTTGTACTTTCCGTCGCGTTTCGATCTATTTGTTAGGACTTCATCAGGGTATTATTATTTTTTATTATGCACCATAAAAGGGGGCGCCCGAGTCCTGGTGCGGCGGCGAAAACGGGGATGATGATTTAAATCGTGTTGGAGGCGGCTGCTATTGTTTGAGCCGGTGACTGCTTTAAGTACGGGGGTGTAAGAAGTTTTACTTTGTCAGTCATATTCAACAAATACCATTCTATTTTAATTTTTTTTAGATCGTTACTAATCTCGAAACCCATTTTTTAAATCATATCGCCATTTGCAGCTCCCTGTGTAACGTTTTAATGCATAGTGCGGCACCGACCCATGTCACTCATTGCCTCCTCAGGGTGCCTGTTTCCTGTTTGCACAACACATGTTTTTTGTTGTTGTCGGATTCGTTTAATATAACCGTGGTGTTCATTTTAGTCGGGTCCCGCCAGTTTAATTTGTCTGCTTTGTTGAGTTCTATTAACGCATTTAATAGTTTGACGCTATTTTAAGTCTTTAGTTTTTGATAGTTTATTTAGCAAAAAATTAAATATGCGTTCACTTGTTGATATGGCCACGGCATCTAGACGTACGAGTCTTAACACTTTTTTCCACATATGAGAAGCACCAACATCATTTAAAGCCTATACAATAATGTCTATTATTGTAATAAATTATTAAACCATGGTTTCTATACTTTTCCATATCGTGACTTAGTTTTTTTTGAAGGTTGCTAGAAAGAAAAAAATTCAATATTTTCAAATTTCTCTAGTTTGCAAAAATGTTTGTAACTGTCACACAGCATGAGAAATCTATATTCGTTATCTAGTTTAAGATGAAAACTGCTCAACATAGTCATCTTCACACTCAACGTCATCCTCCGATCCTTACTTGAACTGCTCGAACGTGAGCTACGCAGCTAATCTGCTTATACGAGTGTGTAGTCTGCGTACTATCTGCCATGCAATTAGTCAGTTTGCATGTTAAATAAACAAATATTTGTTTGGAGATTTTCTATGTTCAAAACCTGTCGAAACGTTTGAAGTTTATATAATATAATTTTGGCATATTAACTCGAGTGTAAAAAAACGGCATTTTAAAAATTAAAGTAAGATTTTCGAATTTCAAAAATTTATTCGAAAAACTGATTTTGAAATCGAGTTTTAAAAACCGACTGTTCAGGTATAAATACCAACCATTATTGCAAAGAAAATTTAGTTTAGCGTCAGATAATATACATCGATTAAGAAAATTCGATTAATTATTATTTATTTTAATTTTTAATAAATAATACTTTTTAAATAGATCTCTTTTTGTTTTACTATTTATTATTGGGCATATAAACAGGAGATTTCTCTACATTTAAGAGTGCTCAATCAATTTCATTGTTAATAATAACATTCAATTTATCCGATAGACTTCAATAGAATAGAAGCGTAACTATAATGGCGCAATGCAGGGGGGGGGAGGGTGAAGAGAGGGGAATTTTATATTTCAAGCAAGAAAATTATTTTATTATTCGCCTATCCTGATAATTTGAACTACATATTACAAGTAATAAATCTAACTATGATCTGGCCCTACAGTGGGTGTGGGAATCAAATTACCTCTTCCGTCGTTTTGCTGGACCCTTTCAACGAAGTGATTGGGCCCTTAATTTTCTTTATAGAATAATGAAAAATAAGAAATGAAAATAAACAGAAACAAAACAGTCGGAGATGGTATAAGAGAGCACAACCCACAAATGATTTTTTTCAGTCTGATGTGTGAGGGCCCTATAACTTTTTTGCGGGCTGGACTCAAATTTATAGTTACAGTCAAAAACAAGAATCAAGAAATAATTACGTACGCTGAGTAGATTAACATTGGCGTTGTTGTTAACGTTAGAGAGGTTACATAGACGTATCAGGAGCTCTGGGAGATCGCGGCAAAATGATTCTTTGTTGAAACATACGAACTACCAAGGCCAAAGGCAATACGGAGAGGAGCAGGACGCGAACAGGGATACATATAGAAAAGCTCGTTCATACTTATCTAGGCAGGTAAATTACAAGAAAAAACGATATCGAGTAATGAACCATACTCTGAGAGACACTAAGCTGGTTATTCACAAATTGCTAATTAGAGGTATTGCAACCTATGCAATTGAAATATGTACTTCAATAAAGAAAATAGAAGACATGCTAGAATTGTTTAATATAATGATCTTATGCTGCATTTTAACCCGGTAAATGAAAACAATATCTGGAGAATCGGGTATAACCTTAAGCTGAAACACCTATACTAAAGACTGGACATAGTGGAGTACATAAAAGTCAAATGACTTAAGTAGGCTGGATATGTGGAAAGTCAACATACAAGATGATAGCCTAAAGTTTGAAACTAGAAATTGGCAAATAGTTGCAAAGGACTGCATCGAATGAAGAGTGCGGTTAAAGGAGGCTAAAATCTAATAATGAACAATTAATTATTCAATATATCGCTCCAAAAAAATGATTCTGAGTAAAGATAATATTTGTTCATTTATTTATAATATTTAATATGAACATATTTTATGGAGAAACATGACAAATAACATGACATTATTTGCACAAAACCTAATACAAGAGTCTCTCAGCAAAAAAGAGGCTTTGAGGAGCACTTAAGCAATTTCAGAGTGTCCAAGGAACACGCACGTATAGTATTGTTTCCAACATTATAATAAGTTGTTCCCTACGGTTGAAGAAATTTTCAAATTTTTAGCGTTGGTGTTATTATACGCCCTAAATTTTTTAGACAATCGCCAAAATGACTTGTTTGTTCATCGCGTAGTCTTTTCTTGTTCGTCGGTATAGTAAATGCTAAAATACATCCACATACATAAGATATTCTTGGGCACGTTTTGACATTTTTTTCATGAATATGAAAATGCACGACGAGGGAAATATGAACAGCTTATGTATTTGAGGTCGCGGTTGGTGAGAATAGGGTAGCCGCCCTAAAGTGTATTGGTAGTTAGAATCGTGCATAAAGTACCAATACCTACTACTTCTGCTTGATATGTGTATGAAAATTTTACGTTAAACAGTAGCTGAAGTATCATCAGTGTCTTGAGTCGTATTAAAAAAAAATAAAAACTGTTGGGCATTGTTGGTTCACATATAACGTCCTGATGATTTATACCGGCTCGGAGAATATTTTTTTTAAATACAACTTTAATTTAAAAAAAAATTCCGTATATGTAGAGATATAAGAAGTATCAATACAAATAAGGTAGTGTAAACGAAACTTACGTAGTTTTCAAATGATACTATTTGTTAAATTTTAAAAACGATTGATAGGTGTAAAAAATAGAAACAAAAAAATCGTGTCATCGGTTCAAATTTGTAAAAAAATTACTAAATTCAACCGCTAATTTCCTAATTAGAACCATGTAACAAAGGAACTTTTTAATTTTAGCACTAACTTAGATGCATTGTATCATTTCTTCTTTCTTGATTTCCTTCATGCAATACACAAAATCATGATCTACCAGTTTTCTTCATGTTTTTGCTTTAAATTAAAGTTTGTTGACCTTTCTTTATTAATTTTTGGAAAACAGCGATTTATAAAGGTTTTCTGGGGTATCGTATAATTTTTTTGTCAATTTCTATTGGCTTATAAAAGAATTGCCTAACTGGTCTAATTTAGGCAAGCATTTTTGGTTTAACATAGGCAACTTGAATATTTAATGTTTAATTCGATGCAGAATTCTAAATCGAACAAAATTTTTCAAAATTGTAACTGCAATTTTTAAATAAATAAGTAAGCTTTGTGAATAAGACTTGAAGTTACTTAAGTTTTGATAAATTAAAGACTCACTCTTACGTCGAAATAATTAATTTTCTATTTATTTAAACAAAAAATCTCTTCTGTCAATGCAACGGCGAGAAGTTTGTTCTAAAATTGCACAGCAATTCCTAGATATCATAGTGGACCAAATTAGGCTACCTTCCTCTATAACAAGATATCAGTTTTATTCAAAATATAACAATTCACAATTATATTGTGTTTATAAACACATCTTTCTTCACGCCTGACCGGGTTTTGGTCTCCGAGTTTCCGATGCAAGTTTTTGCAATTTACGGGAATAGGTTGCAAGCCCATCGCCCAATTCTCATTCTTGTTTCAGAATTGGGAAACGCATGAAGAATGCGAATTCTTACTAATTGATAGCCGCGGGGAATGAACCCGGATTCTCTGCGTTTGAACGCCAGTGCGCTTTCCACTGCACTCTTTAGTCTTTAATTTAACAATTCTATAAATTATTATATTATGATTTTTACCTCTATCCTTTGTATAATAAGCTCTAGCTCAATGTGCAATTTCTAAAGCTATGATTCCAATAAAATTGATTTTAGAATGTTTGGAAATATTTAAAAGTGGTAGTTATTATTGAAAGTAATATTATTATAGTGAAATATGATAATAATCAAAAACACTGTAAACTAGAGCAAAAATTTTCATCTCATGATATTCAGTAACATTTAGAATGCCAAAGAAATACAAATATTTCAAGCCTGATCTTTACCCCCAAAATGTTGTTAAATGTTTCAATTTATAAATAAAAACTTATTCTATTTTTATACAATCTCAATCTTAAATTGCCCAAGACAGATTAAATATCTATAGGACTAATTGCTTCAACTAACTAAATTATATTGTATTTGTTATTCAGTAGACGTCGCATTCGTTTAACAAGGGCAGTCACTGAATTATTCCGGGTTCTGAGAGACTCATTTGAGATTGCCTTAAGGGCTCCTGGGGAAAACTGAGTCCCAACAAATACTCCATATTCCTTTTCCTTATAATCTAACTTGCTAATCAACTAAGATGAAATAGATTTTTATTAAGGAAATACCTTTTGAAGCATATATGAATTTGAATATAACTAGAAATAGTAGGTAGGTAATTCAGTTCTTTAGGCAGATCAGAGAATATTTACCGTTTCCATTCTTCCGTGTCAAGTTTAAAAGCGACAAGAAAATTTCTTATTTTAATTGTGCCTAGCTGGGAATGGATTTTCTTCACAAATCTTAAGCGCGCACTAGGCATTCCCTCGTTACATGCTTTCGAGTTCCAACTCCAAGTAATTAATCATTAGCCAGCCAACAGCAAGCAACAAGAAAGTAGACGAAACGATTTCGTTTGAAACTTTTGCCATCCCGTATGCCCGTCATCCCGTCATAGGCGTGTTATTAATTAAGAATCAACGGATCAAACGCCGTTTTTTCGACCGTCTACATATTTTCTACTTAATTATGCATCCGCACTTTGATACTTAATTTCTTTACTTTACTTTGTTGTGTTGTTTTATGTTTGTTTAATTTTTAAATCTTTAAACCTTACGCCCTGATATATAATTGTAAATATGTTTTTGATGGTGTCAATTTATAAATTCATAATTCAAATTTCCTGAATATAATTTTTATGAAAATATTGGTGTCGTACTGAGGCATGAATTATTGTTGCCCGTATAGAATAAATTTGTATTCCATTATCGGCTTATTAACACTGAACATGTAAAAAAATATAACGTGTATGGTAAATATTAAAATTTAAGCAAAAAATTGTTAACACTGAAATATAATAAATCTATGACATTAACAAAGAATTGATTTGTGATTCCTATTATAGCTTTGCATTTTAAAGCTTATAAAACATACTCTAAAAGTTCTAATTTTTGGCGATTATATTTTTCTAACTAATTCTGTTTTTATCCCTTGATTGTTGGACATGTAGAATTTTTGCGAGAAGGAAGAAATTAAGTAATAAATATTTTTTCAAAAAGTTAGCTATTGGGTACATTATTAGATAAGCATTTACAATTCTGTGCTTCACCATGTTCAAATCAAAAAACTTTCTTAAATCTCCTTCTTTGCTATGTTATACACTTACACCGTTACGTTCCCGTTAATTGGGAACCCCGCTTTAGTCTATAGCAGTCGCTTGGGGAATCGGGACTTTGTCGGTAAACACTGATTGACTGCTTTCCGAGATTTGGAAGAATGCTAACTAACTTTATATACATACATATATATATATATATAAAAGTTAACGGTGTGTGTGTAAGATTGGGTTACCCATGCGAGTAATCAGATCTAGGTAGTAAATTTGGCTACTTTGGTGATATTGTTTTCAATATTTTATGTTATTTTGTGAGAGAAATAGATGAAAATAAGCAGTCTAATACAATACGGCTCAGGAGATAATTCCTACGTATATGTATAATGATGAAGTTAACAGCGATGGTGATGAGAATGATTAAGATGTTTATGAACAAAGAGAGGATGAAGTTTAAAAAATATATATGTATGAATAGAGATATGATTAGCCTCAAAATATGTTTACAATAAAGTTCAATAATCGAAATTAGCATTGAAATAAAGTTAATGATATAATTTATAATCAGGGGCGTAACTAGAGTTGCCAGCGCTCGAGGACAAATGAAAGTTTTGAAGGTCACAAAACATAGAATTTTTTAAAATATTTTGGCTAAAAATTATCTTGGAGACCTTTTTATTTAGCTCACTGCGACTGAGTGGATTTCTATTTTCACACCGGTTGAATTGATTATGAGTCCATTTATCCATTTATCTATAAAACTATAAAAGTTATACAAGTTAAAAAGTTACGATGGGACGGGTGTCCCCAATTAAAATTTCAGTTACCCTTTAAAGTAATTAACACAAAATACTATATTAGCTCTATGCTCGGCAATATGATTATCATTCGACCAAAGGTATGAACATAATAAAGATGTGAAACGATTAACACGTCAAAGCCATATAGCACTTCGCTACATTATTCGTTGGCCCAATATAGAATTTCATCCAATAGCCGAACAGGTCCAACATGTTATGAACGCAAAGCATTGGCTTAAAGAATGCCTACATTCGATTCATGAAGATATAACTCAGTAATACAAGGTAAATTGTTTCCTAGCCTAAAAGATTTGGTTCTTGAGAAAGTACTGTTTTATTTATCCAATAACTTTGTTAGTTGTTTTCATGAATAATTTGTTTTTTGGAAGAATGTCTACGTTGTCTCAATGTAAAACGTTCATTGTATAGAAAAATCAAGATTTATTGTCCCAACAAACCTGTTATTACTTTTATGAAACTTTATTTATTGTGTCAAAAAATATTATATTAAGTGAACAAAAAATGTCTCAATATTTTTAGTTTATTAATATTACGAGGCCACTGACTTGCGACTTGTGGCCCAAGACTTCATTATTTCTACCAATGTTATTATTCTATATCAAAACAGGCAAAGATATTCTTTATAAATTCTTCTAAATATGAGGAGTGACAAGCTAGAAAACATATTGTCTACATGACTAATTTTGTTTTTGTCAATCTATTGTATTAACATAATAATTTAGTATATATTGCAAAATGTAGATTAAGTGAACCTTGCACTATGTCTATCGGGCAATCCAGGATTACGTCACAAAACAAATTTAACTTCACAATTCTTCTCGTGGAGCATAAACAAACTGTTTTGATCACGTATTTGGACTACTCGATTTTTTTTCAATGTTAGTTACATATCAACTGTTGATACGATTGGCAAATATTAAACATGCTGTTTAAACTAATTATTTACAACCAGGGTCGGATTATGGCCTAGGCAAAAAAAAATGTTTAGGGCCCGCATACAAAAGACCAAGCCGGAAGTCGGTCAAAATTATAAAAAAAAAAAGAAAATACATACGGTTTGCGTTTGAAAAATACCGCTGGACGCTGGTAGTTCACTTCACATTGTGTAGCATGGTCCCGGAATTTACCGAATCGCATTCACACATCATGCGCCACATCATAGCAAAACACACATTTTAATATTTATTGCTAGAAATTGCATAAGATTTAACACAGATATTTTCAGTTAAACATGAAGTTTAGGAGTTAGCCAATGAAATAAGTACATTGGCATTTGTTTGACGGTTATTTGGGATAAAATTGTATGAAGAGTTAATGCAAGTAGTAAATCATTACAGGATCCTTGCATTCCGCTTTCAATATTCAATAGCAGCAAATATGTTTGAAAATTTATTCATATATATTAATACTTTAAGGAAATCATTTCTAAACATCGGAGAAGAGGCTTAAAAAATATCTGAAAAAAAAATCGTTTAAGTTCAATTATTGACATTAGAACAAGCATAAACAATGGAATAAGATTAACGGAATCAAAGCCATTACCATTAAAAAAAATCGTTTTATAAATTTTGATTATTATGTTTCATATATATTTAAATCATATTTTAAATTCAACATCAAAACCCGAAACTAGTTGTCATTATATATATATATTTTAATTAATTATAAAATGGACTATCACATAGTAACGGTCAAATCAATTGAAAATTTTTTTATATGGTGCAGTCCTCTAAGCGTGGCTCGCCAACTGTAGAAAAAGTTAAAAAAAAACTGCTCAAGCAATGTTTGCAAGAAATTGGTTGTGAGTTGACAGGACTCGAGCCGGGCTTAATTGCGTAATTGTATATTTCATAGTAATACAGATCGTAAAACGTGCAAGCCTGCACTAAACTACATTTTGCCTGTTTGCCAGCATCATGTGGACAGAGCACGATTTCATTTACGCAAATTATACTGTGCAGGCAAGTTGCTGTCGTATAGAAGAATCATTACATTCCCGAGTCCAAGGTTAAAGAGCAAGAACACAAGCGCATCTAGGGGATGGTCAATATTTACTATTCTCTTTTTAAACTAAACGTTATCATAAACACCAATTCTATTACAAACCTGAAATTAAAAAATATTTTCTAGAACGCATCCATGTTTTTCATCTCATCACAAAAGCCTCGTAATTGTCACCGGTTTATAACAATTAGTCGTAAGTGAGTCAGAATAATGAATGTTAGTGATAGAGAAAGTTGCTATTATATATAGACTTAGGCTTAGGCTTAATGTGTCCAATATCGGGTATTTTAATTCTGTTTATTTCTTCAAATATTATTTGTTATGGATTTTTATAAAAATTATAACAATAAATATATATTAATAATACATTATCATAATAGTATGTTATTTATTTAATATTAATCCAAACTATTTTATTTATTGAAGGGTGAATGTGTTGAAAATATTGTGTAGTCGTAATTGTTATATATTGTTCAGAAGAAGTAAGCCATTAGCAATAAGCTGTACATCGCGATATTTAGCCACGGGGACAGGCAGCATAGACTTGGTGGCAGGAGTGCGTAAACTCGCTGCACGGGTAATTAAGCATAATTGAAGTTTAAAGGTGCAGCATTATTTCGCACGCCTGGCATACGCTCAGCTCTTGTCCTCCGAAATGGCAGATGCCTGGGTAGGCTGATCGCTCGCTCCATAATGTCGACAGTCGCCAGCAACGCGTTACTTGGCATCTGAGCACCCTCGTCTAATTTAGAGAAAGTACTTTAATGTAGGCCCCCGTAGTTTTACTTATATAGTTAGCGACTGTGTTGGGCCACTGTTGCAAATCAAAATAAATTATATGATTTATTGTATTAACATATTCGACATCTATACTGCTATAATAATATTATGATGAAATAAATTTAATATTTTGTCTATATGAAAAAATATTTATAATACACCTCGATTAGAATCTAAACAAAGATATTTCAAATTTTTGTGCTTAATCCTATATTCAAAGAAAAACCTAATAAATGAAAACATTTTATAAATTTTAATTAACCATTTTTAACAAACATTTGCAGATTGAACCAATAGAAAACCAAACTAAATTAAAAAAATAAAAAATCATTGCACTGGATTGTATGAAACAAATGTGTACCTACATATTCCAAAAATTCTCCTTATACCTATAGCAATTTAAATTATTAACAAAACATATTAAACTTGAACGGTTTACCGTGTCGTTCAGTACCGAAATATTCTTGCAACACTCATCTTCTGCGCCTCCACTTCAATTTTAAGGTCCAAGATCAAAACAGTGCTAAAATTATTATTGTACACACTCAGCACGAATTTGTAGCTTGTAACTACACACATTCAGAAAAAAATATAGCTAGGGTGTTTGTAAGCACATCAAAGCGCTTCTTACTTCGAGTATATTGAGTTATAAATAACTTTTACGTCAATTTTTATGTTAGGTCAGCAACGTCCGTATTGGTCATAGGTTATTGATTTTATCTATTACCTGCACGGAATTCATTTTCTTGCTCAAAGCATCAACGCAATTCAATCTTTGCCGAATGCACCCCGGGGTCAGTATTTTTCGACTTTTAGTTAGAAAAGTGAGTAATTTAATGATATAAGTACAAAATTAATAAATTGTGTTACAAGTACGGAAATAACTGGAACAACTTTCCAAGCTTGTGACAAAAGCTATTTTCCACCGATCGATTAGAGTTTGGTACCTCAATGTAATCACACCACAAACTGAAGCACAAATTAAATAATAATTTTCAACGAGACACACTTACATATCGTAGGTTTCCAGTTGCCAGCCAGCGGCCGATTTAGAATTGACGGGGTCCGAGGCGCACAATGAGTTTAAGGCCCCTTGTAAAAGGACTCGATCCGCATAATTAGTCAGAGGCCCCTCGTAAATGGGCTTTTACAGCCACTTTCGGAATTTGGAGTCCCCCTTTCCTGAGAGGCCCCAGTCGCGCGTCTCCTGCGCCTGTGCATAAATCCGCTACTGCTGCCAGCTGTACCGTATTATCACAGATAGCTTATACTACAGATAGACAACGACATGAATTCTTATAGTCATCCCATTTGGGAACAAGTAGTTGTTAGTATGGCAACAACGCGTAAAGCTCGGAGGCGCTGTGGTTACCTTAAATCTACAGACATCCATGAAATAGAGCTTTTTAGTTCAAGCAGCTGACGCAGAATCGCATAACTTGTGAATTCTATAATTTCAATTATATTTATTTTTTTAATGCGCGATCAAATATTGCAATTCAGCTTAAATGTTCAGTTATATTTCTTTATTTATATTTTATTTGTTTCAAATTTATTCCAGGTTCAGTATTATCAGTATTATGCGTATATTTTCAATATGCATAAATATTTTATTCTGAACTTTAATCTTGCCAAAATCTATAATGTCAAAAAGGGCATTATATTTGCCACTGATTTAAGTTTCGCAAGGACGGCATCAAGAGATTGGATATCGATAAATACACACATTTTAATATTAATTTTTAGGTTCAAATTATGGAAGATCAGCGCCTGTTGCAATCACACAAGCCACATCGAGCTAAACATAAAAACCTAAACTGATAATCATTGACGATGTAGGAACAGTCTGAGAATACTCACCACTCGCAAAACTGTTCAGCTTCGTGTTAGTTATTTGCAGCTGATTGCTAAAAGAAAGTAAAGTATCACAGATGATAGAGTATAGCAACGGCTCAGCTGTTTGTTCTCTAGTTCATATATTAATAGCGCCAATTATACTAAACCAGATTAAATTATACCGAATTATAATATCATCAATGTTTTGCCACTCTGGCCGAATTAATCTTGTCGGCTGCAAACTTCCATCAGTGCTCTCTATAGTTTATGTTGCTCAAAGCGCGCTGCCGAGACTGTACAAACTCTCGATGGTAAAACGCGGACCATACCTAGTACATGCACCCCGATGGCATGGGAACCGGAACCGACTAGTAGTAGTTGTTAAGACGACAGATTTTGATTTCGCTTTGAACGCAACTGACTGTTGCTATGGTCTGTTGTTACTCCAGTTAATTCATTTAATCGTTTGATACAGGAAGTTAAACACCGTTTTTATTCTTCAATCATTTCTGGGTGGTTGCTCGTTAGCGCGGTTCCTGTTTTCGGTCCAGCTGTATCTGCTAGCAAGGAGACCCAATGTGCATTCACATGCAAATGAGATGCAAAAGTTATACATATTTTTAATAACAAATGCAAAATAATTAAAAATGTAATATTCAGTTAGAAAATTATATTACAAATAAAATGATATAAATTTCGAAAATGTCGACTACACGCTCTCTGATGATTGATTTTTCAGGTAATTGGTAAAGTGCAAAAGTGATTTAAA
>JARJDU010024588.1:0-10524 GCA_030264695.1 Lissagria laeviuscula | reverse complement strand
GACGTTACTGTGTTGAATTTACCGGGCCATTATAATTATGAGTTTGATAGATGCTTGTGAGTTGAATACTATGAATTATGGCTGTCTAAATGTTCCGTTTTGTTGATTCAATTAGTGGTTTTGAGTTTCAATAGTGTATAAGTAAATTTGATTTACCGTTTGGTAGTTGATGTTTTACAGATGCAATGAAGACTTCAATAGAGTGTAGAAAATAATGAAACCGTCAATTTGAATAAAACTTTAGCTTTGCTTGGAATTGAAATAATTCTTTTTTAAATGAGATGTTAAAGTACTTTACATTTTGTATATTCTTAGGAAACTTACCTTCAACTAGATGCTGTTCCTTTTATGCTATATGTTATTGGCAAACGAACTATCCAGAACTCTTAAAAACATAATTCCACTGTTTGACAATTATAGTAGTAGAAAATTGGAGATATTTTTATCAATTACACTAAAACATTGTAAACAAATTTAAAATTAAGGCAAGGTCAAGTCTTAGCGCAGTTACAAAACTTTTCCACCTAACTAAACCTATACCAAACGTATCTTACCAACAATAAAACAATTGAATTTGCCCCATCACTAAACTTTTTCAGATATCTCACAGTTCTTGACCACTTCTAAATTATTAATATTGTATATTTAATTTAAAAAATAATATTATCAATTACTAATAGATTTTCGAATAAAATTTTATTTACATTACACAGGTTGTTTCATATTTTGTATATAACTTTTTAAATATTTTTTAGATTAAAATCGATAATAATTATAAACTATATTATATAATCTATAACAACAATATATACAACTCTTCATCTTCCATTTTAAACACATAAAAAATATACAATCCTATAGGTTCCTTTATGCAACAGTTATATAATTTTCTATCGAAGATAATAAATAATTGAGTTTTTTTTTTGCTGTTGTTATTAATTATCATATATTATTTGATGCTCTACTTGAGCGTAAATTGAGATTTTGTTAATTGAATTTAGGTTTTCATGTTGTTAGAGTGGACTTAAAAAGTTAAAGTATCTTTTTTGTATTTCATTACAGTTTCTTTTTTTATGGATGATTTTATATGTTCCTATCGCGTATCACTTTAATATACGAGTATACCAAATAAAGAGATTAAAACATATAGAGTGACATGGACAAACGGTGCTGACTAGCAGCGTAACGTCTAAAGACATTTGTTTGAGACAGTTATTTGGATAAATTTGTCGACTATAAAAAGTTGATGTACGTCCAGTTTAGGCCATCATTTTTTTTTCTTGGATTAGATTTATCGTACATACTACTATTCATTTAATGGATTTTCTTATGCATTTGAGAACCTTTTAGGTCATTTATTCATACAGACCGATTACGTATTTGTGCTTTCTTTCTCAATTCTATCAATTTTCTTTATATTCATTTTGTTCTCAAGTATATTTTAGTAAGACTATGAGTATAACTAATTGAATAATAGAAAACATTACTATATTTGTTGCTTTGTGGTTGCTTAATTTGGTTTCCACCACGCAAGGAATGTATTTATAAATTGTTGAAATCTGGTATGCAGTTCAGTCGTGGTCGTTCGTTATTCAGTTTACAACGATTTCTGATTTTCAACAGCCAATAATGACAATGCATTCGATTGTGTTGTAATTGAACTCTGCTTCAATGATTACAAATTAACCAAATTGCATGTTCCAAGTTGGATTTGTTATCAGTTGATGTTTGGCCGTTAATCATTATCGTTCCAGGGGGTACCAAGTTGCTGCTGGACTCTCTGCTCGATTTGCTGTAATGAAAGAACAAATATAAACATTCCCAGGTACAACCCAGGTATCAATCATCATATCAGCTCTCTACTTCAAATAATATCAATTAGAGATTTATCTTACATTTAAAATACAAACCCCAAATTGAACCATTTTGTTATTATTTCAAATAAAATGCATTTTTATTAAGAAGACAATTCAATTCGGGTTTTAAATAGATAAAACAAATACTATTATTGATGCAAAATTATGCCCAACCACAAATTCTTTATTGCAATTGAAATCCACAACTTCATCGAAATGATAACTTTGCAAAAATGAATAATATTTGTTGAGTCCTTCTGAAATTGCATGCTTCACGATCACATCCTAAGGTATTAAGCAAATTGAGTTAGTTAATTGAGTCATTTCAGCCTGTAAATTAGTTGTTAGCAGTAGTTAGTAAAACTTAGGTCATGCGCTGCAAACGCGTTGTTACCATATGTTACCACCCAATCACCACTAGGTTACCAAGTGTTACCAGAAGGAAAAAAAAACACGATTCCAAGTTTGAGACTGCTCATATCATCTTACCCTTTGAATGTCTTTGTTACGTTGATGCCTAGCAAGCAATTCAAGCTCGGTAAGATATGCCAAGCTTTCAGACTTTACAATTGCGCCCTCGAGCTCGGGACAAAGTTTTGGCACGCTCTGCTTCTTTCTCCTGAGGAGCGACTTCACATTCCAAGATGAACCGAGCGACGTCGTGCGCGTCGGACTCGATTTACTAACATCAATTGTATTATACTCATATGGATTGTTGTTACTGCTGTTTAAAAGTTCGCTATGATTACTGTTGTTGTTATTATTATGTTGGGAGATGTCTGTAATGAGAACAGGACTGGATGATTGAGACGTAACGGAAGGATTCTCGTGCATGGAGGAAGGGACCTCATGTATCGGCTGATTGTCGCCGGAAATATTGACTAGGGTGACCGATTTACCTTTCTTGAGCATGTCGTTGGTGGTAAAAAGGGAAATGACTGCAGTGGATTTGGTATTATGAATGGTGTAAGATAGAGGTTTGCCCAGATCGGTGTTGCTGCCGTTCAAAGATGACGTCGTTGACCAGCATTTCGGTGTACTTTTGTTATGTGTGGGTGAGCTATAGCCCGACGTGCTTTGCGAATCGCTATATTGTACAACGATACGGGCACTCTTACCGTTCGCCGACGGCTTGAATGTATACAGTTCTTGTTGGCACTCGTTCAATGGCGATCCGATTTCGGCCAACGAGCCGACTGCACTCAATGTCTTTTCACTATCACTTCGACTGTTCCTCCACACCACCTCCTGTGGTTTGCTAGCGTCGTGGTCAACACCAGTCGCAGATTTCGTCTCCGACGGGGTGTCGATCGTATTAGGACTTTCCAGATCCTGTATCAGTTGCAATGCGGCTTCCAGCTCCTTCGAAAACTCAGCGTCGCTGTTCTTACCATCTGAATGTGAAGAATCCTGCCTGCTGCTACTCTTAGAATGACTTTGCGTTCGACCATCGCTATCCGCATTGCTAGGTGGCGATGTAACGCTAAGATCTTTTTTGTTACCAATGGCTTTTTCAAGCTCCTTCATGAGCGAGGCATATTGCACCTGCTCGATCTGAGGACTCGCTGAATCTGCACGACGCACCATCACTTGCGGCGTCTGATAGTGCGAATCCTCTCGATTGCTGCGTGAACTGTCCAATCGCGAACGAAATGTCTCTGGCCGAGTGAGTTTCTCCAAGCACTCATAAATCGGTGTCGAATTTTGCGGCTGTTGGTTCTGATGATTCAAACTGATCTGGGAGGAACTCGCGGAAAGCACGGCTGGTGATGCCGAACGGGAGAAACTCTTCATATAACACAACTTTCGATCGCTGTTGCTGGTACTGTCGTCGGACGCTTCTTCGACTTGCACCATAGGGTTGTCAATCAGGTATGTCGTATCGGCTACAATAACAACACCGTTCTCTAAGTCACCTTTTTTCTTGTTCGGCGAGCGTTTCGGCGTGCGGGCATCCTGCGGGAGTTTCAGATAGGGCGAATCTGAAGCGGCGGCGTACCGCGAAGCAGCGGTCGAAACGGGTGCGGAGGCGGCATGTGTGGCAGCATTCACGTTGTCCGATTCGAAGACCCAAGACTGCGTGTTGTACGCGTTGAACACCTGCTGCTTCGACGGCGCGCCCGACGACTTTGGCTATAAACACACAAGCAGACAAGATTGTAAAACACATCAGAAGAATTATATCTAACAATACGTAATGGGTTCAACCATTCAACGCACATATCGACGGATTCAACATGTGCTACTTCACATAAGAGTGAAGTCGATTTTATGTAATGCGTTGCATCACTCGTACGAGAAGCAGTAGCTCTTGTATGTGTGCTGCAAACGCTCATTTTTTGCGCTACATCTCTTTGGTATACTCAGAGCATACATATCTGCTGGTAGGTGCTTAGTTTGAGCAAGAGTTTGGTCCTTACCCTGGGAATTATGTATTCAATATCGGAAACCTGTTCGTGCGAACCACGAAGTTTCTTCTTGGTACTTGGTCGTGTGGTTTGCATTGAGCAGAATGTAAGTTGGCTGTCTACGAACGATACGAGGATTACGGCCGCGGCTGCAAACCGAGTTGCCAAAGATGCTGGAAAACAATATAAAAAAGTTTGTAAATTGGTTTAATACATGGCTCAGGAAATTCATTGTCATAGTACTTATTTTATGATGACATATGTTGTTGGTCAATATAAATAAAACTCAATCAATCAAAATAATCTGTTATACATGGTAACATATAATTTACTAAATACTTAAATTCATCACCATGATTTGTATTAAAAGTATTGTACATATATGTACATCACCATCATAAGATCCAATTTTTTTATTGATATTTTTGAATGGTTTGTTGTTTGGCTCTGACGATGACGCAGGATTTATATTTTTAAGAAAAAGGTCTACTTTCAAGAGATTTATGAACAGGTAAATTTTAACAACGATATTCAATGCATTCATTGTACACTTGTTTAAATATTGCTTGAATAGTGAACGTAAAGCCAAAAATGGCTATTCACTATTCATTCTGCTCTATTTGCTGATCTAAACAGTGATTTCTAAACTTTTCAAAAGAACGAAGATTAGTTGTTAGTTCTTTTTTTGGTGAAGAGTAAGTATAAATCTTTCAATATCTAAATGTTCAAATGTTAAAATTTAAAAAAATTGCCCTTCTGTTTTTCGAAGTAAAATTTTCCATGAAAAAAATCCTACTAAAGTAAGATATTTGACTTCTTCTTTAAGAATATAGTTTTTAGGATTATGTTCTTCTTTTCTTAATATTGAGAAATCCTACTTTGGAATATCTTCAAAAGTCTTTCACATTTCACATGTTTTATGTGTCTAGAAGTGTCATTCAAATATACGTCGTCGTAGCTGTTTGTTTTAAATTTAGCTTTAGTTTATACAAATACCAACTTAATGCTAAGTTTGCAAATTTTCACAAATTGTCCCCTTTCTGCGCTCAATAGAAGGGTAAAGAGAGCTTTTGGAATATCTAAAAATATTTGGCGATATTTATATTGGCTGATTCTTCAGTTAATCGCAATTTTATTCTTCAGATCAGCGATGTCCAACACTCGGCCTGCGGGTCCAAGACGAGTTACAATGCGGCCCAAACCTTATTTTTTAAATTTAAATTTGGACTAACAATATAATAATATAATGGTTGAAAACTAAATACTTATTATTTTATTTAGGTGTCTCTTAGGGAAAATTGTTTTTTTTTAATTTCCATTTTTGGAGGGAGCTGAGAAAATTATTGTGAATGTGAGGCCCAAAAATCCATTACTTCTACCAATGTGACCTAGAGTAACATAAGTCTTAGACAACTCTGCTTTAAATCATTGAAAACAGGCAAGAGCCATTAAAGCGTTCGTTTATAACATTAAAAATTAAGAAGTATTCCTATATACAAATTGATTTTAATAGCCATTTTTATTTTCAATATGATAATTATTTATCTGTGAATATCTGAGTCCATTCCTTCTGTTCTCAATCATTTTGAACACATTCATGATTAAACAATTTCTTTCGGAATCAAATATCTTACTTACTTCTTATTTAAAAAAATAATTTTATAAAAATTTAACTTAATGACATAAATAAACAGTTTTCCTTTTTGCCATTAGCTGATGTTTCGTTTGCAAAATTTCACTATAATTATTTTTTGTATTAAAAGAAATATCCATTTTTATTAACGGCACAGAAAGTAATAATACGCGATGAAGACATCACCATAAACGTCGAATCCAGTAGGCACATAACATTATTTCATTAATTAGCCAGATTTGTGCAACCGCTCGCGAACAATGCAAGTACGAACGAACGCCCGAACACCGATGATGGGATGATGTGAGAAACTATCGCCATTCATTCAAATGATTGTTGTGTTATTGTTGCTTTCCTCGCACGTACGCGAATTTGATTGCGCCACCAGACGCGGTCGACACGTAGATATAATAAGTATCGTCGACTGATTTTCATTTTTCAACGCTAAATTACACCTTCGATTATGTTCATTCGTTCAACAGCATACACAACTGCCTCCGATTTTATTGGCGATTGCAAAAGTCGCAATACGCTAACTGATAAACAACGTCACGTGCTAGTCATTAGCATTTATCCAACGGCCTTCGAATATTTTAACATGAAATATGCGCGACGATCAATTCCACTTTTCAAAAAAAAAAAATCATAACATTCAGCGATTGTAATATGTACTTACTATTGAATGGCACATGCTAATCCTCGACTTAATTAAAACAAACACTGCATGTTGATTGTTCAATTTGGAATTATTCCCACTGCGGGAAGTGATATCAATGCACGGATGAGAGAGAAACTTGGTACAAACACTTGCAGATGGCTATTTTTTGAATGCGATCCCTTTTCGGAAAGCGACAAGTGGAATGTTACAAATCCCAGAAAGAATATAGTCGTTGTCGTCGTAACAAACAACTTCCCCGCGCTAACGAAACGAATGTTCTCTCGTCGGTAGAATCTCTGCGAGCCTTCCTCGCAGCAGCAACAGCGACACACAAAAACCGAAAGGTGGCACGATCGAATTGAACACGGGCAGGTATGGTATATTCATGAATACATCAGAAGATCAGACGCGATGACGACGTAGTAGTCGAAACGAATCGACGAAGAAGAGACCACGAGCACGACCCGTCCGATGGTTGCACGGAGAGAAAACAAGTTTGGTGTGTAGGTAAGTGCACACCGCGATGGCTCTTCTTCAATTCGATTTTACTAAAGCTAAATGAATAGGGCAGAAGAAAAGCGGCATGGCATGCCGATCCCATGCGCATTCTCGCGCATTGTCCGCGAAGTGATGTGATGATCTAATAGGCGGATTTTATGCGCCGTTTAGATGTGTTATTCATCGGTTTATAATTCTCAATCAACAATAGCACAACAGCTTCTCGTTATTTCCTACTTCTCCTTACTCGTTCTATTCGCGGAATTGGCACCTGTCCAGATAAAGTTTCTCTTTCTACCTGTTATACAATCGATTTTTGATTTATGCGTACCGTAATGCAAGAGAAGATGGTACTGATGTTTGAGCAGAAGTTTTGGAAGATCCTCGGTGTAAAAGCCCCATTCGGTAACTATTGCGTTGACCGTGTTTGCAGACAGAATGGATATCGTCATGTAGAGCAAATATTCTTGGCGTCTGGTGGAGATTTGCCCGCAACATGCCACCATTCCAACGCCAATGCCCATGCAAATATTCTGAAAAAAATAATTGTTTTTGTCAATGGAATAATTTAATAGGATAAGGAATGTAAGAACGGAATAGGTATTTTTTGTCAAAAAAAAAAAAAAACTTGAACTTAAGTCAACTTAAGTTTAAATTTTAAATGTAAGTGTTATTTTATCATGATAGGCTCACATTTTGATGAGCAGATCGTCCAAGCTTAAAATTTACAAGGCATTCATTAACCCTGTTGTACATACGCTCATAAGCTAGCAATACCTGGACGCAAAATCAAAAAAAAAAAATCCCTCAGGGTCTTTGAAAAGAAAATTTTGCGAAAAATATAAGGGCCAACACGGAACGTAGATGGTAGTTGGCGCATCAAAACAAACCGCGAGTTGGCTCATCTAATCAACTAAGCAGACATAGTAAGGTACATTCAAGCCCAGAGGATTCGTTGGTTAGGGCACGTCAGCAGAATAGATGTGGGGAGAAGCACCAGATCCATTTCAGAATGACGACAAATGGAGACTAGACCAAGAGGAAAGCCTCGCAAAAAAAATGAATTTCCGCAGTAGAACAACACCTCAAAAAATGGGCATTAACAACTAGAGAAGAGAGTAACACTTAGAGCTGTAGAGCTTAAGAAAGAAGAAGAAGTTTCTATATTATTTAGTTCTAGGAACACAGCGTTTTTCTTCGATTTCAAAGACGGAATTTCTGGCGCCAACGCATAATTCATTTTGTACAAGTGTGATAATTCTCGCGGGACAGAAAAATGTTGAAAAACGACTTGGTATTAAGCAAGTTCGGCAATTATTCCCCATATCTTCATGTTGTGCAAAATATTCTATGATTTTTTGTTGATTTAAGCAAAGTGTTTAAAAAAATAAAATATGAAATATTAGAGCTATATCATTTAATTTAATTAAAATGAGCTTAATGTGAAATTTGAAGGTATTTATAAATTTGTAGAACAAGAAAGTAATGGGGAGTGGTAATTATGAAGTTTTTGTTTTGCAAGGTTCATGATTCTTGACAATATCAGTTGATAAGGAGAAATTGCCAATTCATCAAGAATCAAGAATATATTACATTCACCTTTCTGCTCCATTTTTGCTTCCATCGAAATTTGAGTTTCTTTCTTAATCGCAAAGCAGCATAATTATTCTTCAAAAGTTAAATTGCTTATGATCAGTTAAGTAGGATGGCTTTTTTCATTGAACTTTCTTTTATTTCTTCTTCTTCTTGTTCAGTGATAAATGTAATAGAGTTGCATTAAGTCAGGTGTATTAACAAAAACAAACATCATTACTTTTAACTGATTGAGATATATTTTTAAAGTGCTTTATTATTCTAATTAAACTGTTTAATTTTGCTTTGCTATTAATTACAAAACGTTGGTATTAGCGTTATTTGAGTGTTTATGTTAAAAAAATAATATTTCATTGAAAATATTAGATGTAATTAATGGTAACAATCATTTATTATTTTAATAATTACAATATGAAATAATTAATAATTAACTTTAAAATATTTTATTAACATAAATGCGATTTAAAACAAAAATTGTTGAAAAATTAGCAAGTACCCAACCCCCCTTCTTCCAGAAATTAACAAATCTTCTATCACAGCCCACAATGCCTTAACAGACCAATTGGCACCCCCCGAATCAAAAAGTGTGAGAGTCACGGCGGGCCGCAAGTTGACCGTGCCTGATCTAACTCATATGCAACCATAGCTAATTACTATGTATCCTAACAAATATCTGCAATTCAGTCATTTTACTTGCAAATTGTTTTTTTGTATTTATGAAGCTGATGGTTTTTTGTATACTATTATACTAATTATAACAATTGATTATTGCAGTTGAAAATTAATTAGCAAACACTAAAATGAAATTAACACATAATACAATTTCCGTAATCGGTTATTACAGTACAAGCAATTTTTAAATTTCTTTCTTTATAACATTTTAAGACAAAACGATTAAACTTAGTAATAAAAAAATTCGTTTATCACTAAAAAATGACATTTAGTGCGTTTTAAATTAATTAAATAATACATTACATAAGCGCATTGCTTGAAAATTAGTGTAAGTATAGATTACACCGAAATAAAAGTTTGCACATGCATTAACTAAATTAATTATCTACTATACAAAATAAACTTTCATGAATTTAGCAAACGCAAACGCATTCTTTTATATATATTGCATATACACCTGTTATTAATTAATCAGTAATTAAATATCTTGATAGCCTATAATTTAGAATATTATTGAATATATCAGAATGTATCAATATTCGACATGATCTTAATCTATGCAAAAGAATTAGATTCAAAGCTACATAATCATAAATTAAGATTATACAAGCGATTACGTAAAAAATACCTGTTTCTCTAACTGAGTTCTTTTACATCTATCTTCTTACGTCTGACATATTTGGTGTTAATATGTGTGTCTAGGTCTGACCACAGCTCAAGCAAATTACCAATATGTGGAAGCGCTGCATACCATTCAATCCTTCGTCTATATGTAGATATGCATACAGACATTTCTTACTTTCTGGCTTGTATCAAAATCGATCATTGCTCATATTTTAACATTCAATCCTACACATACAAAGACGACACTTCATTTATTTGTGAGTGAGGCGAAGCTTGAAGATTATAAGAACGTATCGACGAGCTAAGAATTTAGGTCACTAGAACAACACGACGAAAACAAACGAAGAGCAAACATTCTCGGCGGCCGCGATGTTTGAACTCACGATATTTTCGAAAAGCTCCCACGTCCTAATATTAAGAAAGGAAAACGAGGGAGAAACGTGGAAATGTGTTGACATTAAATTTTGGACCTAGAAGATAAATGCGATAGAAGAAGTCGTAAACAGAAGGAAAGTACTAAGGGTAGAACTTCATACAATATTTGGCAAGTTAGTTATAACTATAATTTTTGAAAAACGTATT
>JARJDU010024569.1:0-14329 GCA_030264695.1 Lissagria laeviuscula | reverse complement strand
ATTCGTTGTTTTTTGCCTGCGTTCTGCAACCATCTGATAAAGACGATGTGGGAGCAAGAGTGCGACGAGCGAAAACGGATAAGAAGTTGAGATGCGGTGAATTTCAGCAAGTCTGCCTTTGCAAAATTAACTTAATTACGGTAATAAAAGAAAAGCGTCTGTCGTGATGCCGACGCTCCGAACAACATCTTGCATTGGATCGCTTCCTTATCCACCACCGACGACAAGCTGGAAACCATTGTTGCGTGCTTGCAATTACCGCAATTACTTCAATTTTGCGCAAATAAAGCGCACGTTCTGTTCGTTCGTAAATCACACGCATTTGCGTGGAATAACTTAGATTCTTGGAGTTTTGCTTCTTCGGGAAGTAAAAGTTAAGTAAGATGTGAAATTTATTTTGATTAAAATATAGCCAAAGTTATTTTATATTTTATTTTGATATGGCATTGCGTGGCATTATAAGCATTTGACTAGAGCTACCGCGCGACTGAGTGAACGCTCGATCTCGTTCCCCTTTTATACTCCCAGCACTGATTTCATCAAGTCACGCCTTTTATACTATACATGTTAAGCTTAGTATATATATGGGTATTACTATTTCTTTTAAATAGAAATAAAAATACAAAATATCGTTAATTGGATATAACAAATTTATAACCAAGTTGAGCTTTCTACAGCTATAAAGGAGGAAAAAAAAGAGGAAAAAGAAATGGAAATAGAAAGCCGGTTGGATTTAATTGGAACAGAGGCTCCAAAGGTTCAAAGATTCTCGGCGATACTCAACGGAATAAATTAACATTTTGAGGAGCAAAAAATCAACTCAAGGACTTGTTCCTTTGCAAGGACCTTTGCTTCCTTTCTTGTATGTACGTGCATATAATGAGCAAATACTTTTAATTTTGCCGTTGAAGTAAAGAAAGTTAAACGTTCATGACAATCCTTTCGTTAGAAAATGTATTCAAACAGAAAAAAAAATTAAATTAATTTAAATAAAAAACAGGATAACAAATAGCACTAAAAAATAATTGGCAATTATTATTTTTTATATTTTACCAAAGAGAATCTTCTTAGGGCAACAATTCTATCAATATTTGCATAAAACGTTTATTTGCACTTCTATCACCGTCAAAAAGATTGCGTACAACCGAATGAATGTAATCCTCGCACGAAATAGGACGAAGAGCATCGTATTGAGGTCCTGGGGAGTGTCGAAATGATTTACGATTGGAGAACACCCGCTGCGCCTATACTCCACGCATCGCGAAAAGGACGACGACGATGAGCTGCTCACCGAAAAAATATTCGGGTGGCCTGCAGGAGCGCGCCGAGACGGAAAGAAAAACTCATTATAGGCTCCATTTGATAAATGGCGAAATCGTACGTCACGTGTCCTTTGCGTCCGAATCATAGTTCATCTACACAGTTACTTGGTGCTCTTCGTTCTGCCACAGGTTTTTTCGTCCTTCATTTTTTCCTACTTCTTGCCCAACTTCAAAACTTCATCATTATCATTAGATTGTCCTGCGTGTATATTAACTTGTTTAGTGTCATTCCTAACTGACATAAATAAAGATATCTTCCGACACAGAGATATCATTTATTCATCATTATCTTTATTTTCTGCTTTTCAACAATTTGTAGGATATGATTTTGGTTTAATTACCCTAATAAAAAAAATTATTAAAACCTTGTCTTAAAAATATGTCTATAAATCACATCTGTGTTCTTCTTATCCCGCAGAATTTTGTTAATACAGGCGAATATTATCCTTAAAGAGGCTTGGTCGTTTTATGTGTTTATACGTAAGTTTGTCATTTATTACGAGGTCCTGGCTGCAAAAGACTCCAATGCGCTCATCATCTGCTCTGCGTTCAGCTCGAGTCCTTCTTATAACATTGATAATAAACGCTTTGCAGAAAAGACGAGACTAGTAAAAGGATTATGTTATTTCGGTGCGTTTGGGCCGAGTGGCAGTTTTAGGACGAACTTGGAATGGACGCAGGACATCGTCACGGCACGTCCTTTGAGGCTTAGTTTTATGTTCTTCATGCTCGTAAACTGTCCTATCCTATCCCAAGGATAAACATTTTATATTAATTCTTAAAAGTGTAATGATCAAACTTTATGAAGTGCTGACTCGTTCTGTATTTTTATTTTATTTGAGAAAGAATTTTATTTTCTTAAAATGAGAAATACATGTCTACGCATCAAGAGACAGACACAAACAATTTAATTTTTAATGCGTTAAAATCCCGAACATCAAAGCGATAAAAGAGATGCGCGATGGGAATCGAACAATAGAAACACTTTGTTCCTTTCTATCAGTCTAGAGCTGCTTGAAGCCTCTGAAGACGAAGCTCCGGAAGGAATGCCGAACTCTAAACGGGAGCAGCGAACCGAATGCTGGCTTATCAAGAACGCAACTTCGTTTGATTCGCGGCGCAGATCTAATTTAACTGCTGCAAGTTTGCCTTTGTTTTCCCCCTTCTCTTTGAGTTACCCCCTGAACGTATCTACGGGAGACAAAAGCTTCCAAAGATTTTAAATTTCGATTTGTCGCTCATGCTTAAATGCAAGGATTGAACTTTGCTCCGCGCAACCGCCCACGTAAGCGCCACTTTGCTTGTCATCCCTTCATCCCTTCATCCTTTTTATCTCCTTATCGGCGGTTTTATTAAGGCGTCTAACGTGTGCCTTGTGCGCGTCGTTAAAAATAATTGTTTCTTAATTTTACTTTATGCGTGGAATTTCAGCACAGAGGGTTTAATGTTGTTTTAAGGTTGAGTGACTGAGAGGATGGGACTCAAAAGAGGAGGAAAAAAAAGCTCAAAAAATCTTAACTGCATTAAAGTTCCTCTTGACGAGCGCTCGTAAAAACTTAAATAAAGTAACGTTAATATTTAATATCAAACCATCCAGGAAGCTGCTGAAGAGAATGTTTGCGAGGAATGGTTGGTCGATTAAAGTTTGGGGTAATTTTATGCGACGTTTTTATGTTCTAGTAAAATTTGGGTTTTATGCTTAATTTTTAGGAGCTCAACTTATGAGATAAACTGAATCAATCAAAGGTACTAAAGTCAAACTCTAAAAACAATCTTTTATACTCAAAAATAATGTTTTCCAACCACGATAAATATACATAATTTATTAATTTACTGCAAATTATTTAGTCATAACCACACACTATTTAGTTTACATAGTTCAACTAATACACATACCACAATTATTTAATACTATTGTTATTCGCTAGTTTTGGTAAGCTTTTGATGATTGCTGCAGTCCGAGAGCAATATCATTGGTTTCGCAGAGGTGTATTCGTGTTTGGTAAGCATTGCGCCAGCGGTTTCGCAACCGGACGGCATTCCATGCCCTAGAATGGACGCTCTAATGATCGCCGATGCCGTTTCGAGCAACTTGCGGAATGCAGCAACAGTTTGGGCATACCAGTCCTTGCCCCCTATCTATTCCTTACTAAAGAAGCACCTCCTCTATTTGAGTAATAGTTTTATAAATTGTTAGCTGGAATTCTGGTCTATTCTAGTCATTATTACGTAGTTTAGTTTATCTAACTAGGATGGCTTTATTTAATAAAAGGTAATTCATATATAAATTTGAATAAAAAATAAAATTCGTAAAATGTAACACGTTTATTGTTTTACTCCCACAAGAGGCGTGACTAGAAAATTCACCGCCGTGTAGTATAAAAGGGAGAGACTAGAGCTCGAGCGTTCAGATGCTCGTCGGCGTAGGCACAATGCATGTGTTTGGTTTTCACACTAATTACAACTAAAAAATTCGCAGCTAGTGCTCAAGCGCTTAGTTGTTTCACACCGTCCACACAATTACAACATATTATTTTATTTCGTTTGCAACGAGAGTAAATTTTCTGGTTTTGGGTTTATCTAGCTGAAGGTATTAAGCGGCCGGCAACCGCAGCCTACTACAAAGACTAAAACTAGCAAGGAGGCAAGGAAACTGGTGTAACTGAAGCTTCACAGTTCTGCAACCAACGTTTCTCTCCTCGGATCGCCACCGCAGTCGGCCGAGCGTGCAGATAAATACTCGACGTGACCGGCGATCGCTTCGGCCGCAATCACCGCAGGACCTGCTGATAACTCTCTCTCCTGCTTGGCCTCCAGCCGCACGGCATGGATCGTATCGATTCACTATAGTCTCTTATTACTCCCTTGATAATACTTTTACTATAGCATATTATCGAGGGTGTGCTTATCAAAAACGTCGAATTGGATTTTAAACTTTTTCTTTAAAAATGAATACAGAGATCAAAGTTTGATTTACTTCTTTGAATGAACATATCGAAATATATTAATATGGCAGTTGCAGAAGGAAAATCAAATTTATATTTAAATTCAACGTCTCTCCACCCCCATGTATTAATCTCATCTCTCTGATATAAAATCATTTCGTTGCTTATTATCTCGGTGCAAAATCCCAGTCTAGTTGTGAAGAATTAGTTTTTTTTTCTTTTGGCATGGCTTATCATCCCTTCAAAATCTTCATTTCTAGTTGGCAAACTTTTCGCTCGCTTTTAATTTGTCAACTTTAATTCTCGCTGCTGCCAGTCGACGGCTGATGTTGATGTCGGCTTTATTATTATGACTCCCATTTTTTGCCTTAATTGGATTCCGACGAGCGCGCGCGCACTTTGCTCTATTAGCATTTTAATCGCGTTTTTCACTTTGCATGACAAACACCACTATTTCATCCTATCCGGGTGCCGCGTTACTGAAAGCCAAGCGCCTTGCGCCACTGCAAACAACAAAACGAAAGAAAATATAACGCAGTACTAGTAAAACCAAAAGTCGAAGAAATAACTATGCAGGGTAGTACAGTAACAAAAGATAGCAAAACTGCTTTTAAAAATCAGCAATATCACCAAATATAGCTATAAAATCTTTTATCTCTGTTCAGGCACAAACTAAACATGTGTGAGCACCCTTTGGTTAGTAAGCACGTTCTCAATAGAATAGGGCAAAGTGTGGGATTGAAAGGGGGTACAAGGCCAGAACCAAACACGTTCCCGACATGGTCTCATTCCCTCTCGGCTTGACGCGCAAGCTGTTTTCGGATTGTTGCTGTCGTTTTGTTTGCCATATCAATACACATATGCGAGGGATGAGAGCGTAGAAAGGGGAGAAATGTGCCAGGATCCTTATACGATTTCGCTTACCACTTTCCTCATCTTCTACACCTCATGTGGTTGTGGTTGTTTTGCTGCCTCGCATTGTCGCTCAATTTCTGTAGTCCTTTTCCTTAAGTTGTAATTCCACGAGTAAATAGTAACGCGCAAGACGCGCAAACAGCGAAATACGTGCTGGAGGATAACGAATGTGATTTATAATCGTTTTCGCCTTTAATTAGCGCGCGGATATATCTTTCTTTGCGAGCGACGATATGCAAACAGCACCGTGCAGTCTGATATTGTGAAACACGAGTGGGAGTTTTCAATTAACTCTGATGTAAAAATTAAGTAATTAATTTATATCTTTTGTTTTGTCTTTCATCTTAATTTAAATTTATTTTTGATTTTAAAAAATTCATGAGTCAGTTAGTAGGTTAGGAAATAGTGAAGCTCATGCAGTTCTTTCTTTACCAAAAACTGCGCGATTGGCACAGAGTTCACCGCGAGGCAAATTCCGACAATAATTTTGCTTAATTCTTTTTGGCATAAAAAACGGTATACACACCAAAATGTTTGTCTTGAAATGTTTTTTCTAACTATGTTTAAACCATATTGCTGCCTATAATAATTCGCCTACAAAAGTGCAAAAGCATGCATTCTTTGCAGGATTTTGGTTTCTTGCCAATAACTCGACACATTCCTGCCGAAAGTACAAAGTGTAGTATATCAAAAGAATTGTCTTTCAAAGATCTATTCAAATATGTATAACTTTTCCTGCTTAGTATCATTTCAACAAAAAAGTCTTTATATTGCGCGATATGGCCACTTGAAACTTGTCATTTTTTGAAAATTGGGGCAAAAAATTAACTCTCAAACTAACAGACGTAGAAAATTGGTTTATATGTCAAAATGTTTGTCTTGAAATGCTCTTTGCAACTATGTTTAAACCATATTGCTGCTCATGATATTTCGCCTACAAAAGTGCAAAAACATGCATTCTTTGCAGGATTTTGGTTTTTTGCCAATAACTCGACACATTCCTGCCGAAAGTACGAAGTGTAGTATATCAAAAGAATTGTCTTTCAAAGATCTATTCAAATATGTATAACTTTTCCTGCTTAGTATCATTTGAAAAAAAAGTCTATATTGCGCGATATGGCCAATTAAAACTTGTCATTTTTCGAAAATTGGGGCAAAAATTTAACTCTCAAACTAACAGGCGTAGAAAATTGGTTTATATATCAAAATGTTTGTCTTGAAATGCTCTTTCCAACTATGTTTAAACCATATTGCTGCCTATAATATTTCGCCTACAAAAGTGCAAAAACATGCATTCTTTGCAGGATTTTGGTTTCTGGCCAACAACTCGACACATTCCTGCCGAAAGTACGAAGTGTAGTATATCAAAAGAATTGTCTTTCAAAGTTTTATTGAAATATGTTTAACTTTTCCTGCTTAGTATTATTTGAAAAAAAAATGTCTTTACACTGCGCGATATGGCCAATAGAAACTTGTCATTTTTCGAAAATTAGGGCAAAAATTTAACTCATAAACTAACTGGCGTAGAAAATCAATTTATATATCAAAATGTTTGTCTTAAAATGCTCTTTCCAACAATGTTTGAACCATTTTTCAGCCGAAAATAGTTTGCCTGCCAAAGTGCAAAAACATGCTTTTTTTTAATTTTTTTTTTCGCCAATAAGTTGGAAACGTTCGCGATCAAAATTCAAAGCGTGATATACTAGAAGCTTTGCTTTATGCGATTTCATTTCAACATTTTTTTATTACAATGAGCTGTCAATTAAAACATATTAAAAATGAATGCCATCTCTTGACTAATCACATCGAATATACCTTTCAGAGCATGAGTGCACTCTGTTCGATAGTAAGATAGTCGGGTTTAGTAAATAAATCATTGCTGGCAGCTTGTCTATATCGTAGTTGGAAACCAGTAATGATGATAACATTAGATGATGATAATGAGGTGCATTAGATTTCGGAGTAATTAATGCTCGTCGAGAGCGGCACTCTAATAGTCAAATTATTATATTATTAGCTCATTGAAAGCGCAATATGTGCAGATATTCAAAGCTTAATGAAGCCACGACACGATTGATTGAATTTACCATCGGTTTTGAGATGGAAATTGATACTTATTCAATAGCACAATTATCAAAATTACTGCAGTAGGTTAATTAAAAACACAAAATATTGTCGGCAAACATTTTCTTTTTTATATCTTTTTCATATTTGTGTTTGCGTTGGTTGTTATGAAGCTATTATGAAAGATTACAGGAACAAATAAAAGTATAATTGCAGAGCAAGACGCAAAACTTTCATTAATATGTTTTTGCTGTTTTATTGTTACTCATAGCTTGCGTACTCATCATGTCATCAAACTACCCTTTCATGCTGCATGCTATAGAATTATCTCATTGCGGTTGCACACTCGACACAACAAATTATTTCCGTCATGTGCTCACAGAACACATCAAGAAACTGAAATAGAAGCAACAGCTATAAAACCAGCTTTTCTTGCTTTATTTATAAATTATTTCTTTTACAATAGTCTCGTTTTTAAAATGAAAATATTTATTGTTTTATTTAAAAAAATATTTGTTTATATCTATTAATTATATAACTTTTACAACAAATAAGAATTTTTTGAATATTAATAATAAAACAAAAGATATAACCGTTTTTTGCTGAGAATTCATCTTCTATAGTAGGTACAGGAGGCGTGACTTGTAAAAAACACCTCTAGTATATATAAAAAGGGGAGACGTGCACGCTCCCTCAGTCGCTTAGAAGCGCTCATTGTAAACGTATCTACTACAAAATATGATTTTAAACAAAACGAAGGATTATTTCATCCCATAAATTTTAATATAATAGCATAATATTATTAAGAAAGATTATCTTAAATTAATTGATATTCCAATCTGTCCTTCGTTTAACCTCATTATTTATGTTTCCTATTATAGCTATAAGGCAAATGATAAGCTTCTCATGAAGATGTCAATGCTTCGCTGTTAGAGACACGCGCCTTATTTACTCCGAGCTTTAGAGTTGATTGTAACAAAATTAGTTGCTCAAATATCACTTCATTATCTCATTATTTCCACGTCGATATGCAAACAGACTCGCGATGCCAATCTTCCTTGCGACGTGATTCGTCAAAACTTTATCATCGTAGTATAAAAGCAACTCGAGCGACGCTACTGACGCAAGATGCAAAATTAATGTTTCAGCGTGCGTGGATGTTGACATGGCTTTGGTACTTGCTGGAAATCGCTTTTCCAACAACTAAATTTCCTCTACGATCTCACGAAATTACATTTTCGTTTTAATTGTTTTCTCGATATAATTGTGTCTTTTCAAATAATTACAATAATAATATAACAATTAAATATAAATATTTTATATTTACCTAAATGCAAATCTTCAAAAAAATATTTCTTTCTATTTCTTATAATATTTATAGAGTTTAACCTAAAAAGAAAAACTTTCTGAATTAAGTCTTGGAAAGTGTCGGAAAATCGCGCGTCTAGCCTAATTGGCCAAACCACAACTTTATTAGAATTTATTACAAGTATGATAAGAGTAATATGAGCGCGCTAGCGAGCAAGCGTAAAACTTAGACGAAGAAAATGTTGGTAGCAATAGCTTTACAACACACCGGAGTGTCGGAACGAATGAGTAAATTATATTTATATATGTCACGAAATTCGGCGATCCGTTATTGAATTTCCATACGTCTTCCATATACCTAGCCGCCCTTAATATACACTTGGCTTGGCGAGCGTCGTAAACAACAACAATAAATTTATTTTCGTGTGGGTTAATACCAAGTTAATGTTCTGATCTAAAGGTAAAAAACGGAAAAATAACGTGCACGCTTTCATATTTCGGTGGCACCTACAATAAATATTATATTGTGTAATAAGTACTTATGCCGTGGCAAGGCACGAGCAATGTGTGTGTCTCGTGTATTTGCGTAATCGTAATTGTCATCTACTTATATTCCGAAGTACTAGTATAATTCACTTTTATATATTTTATATAAAGTAGGAAAATTGATTGGTCAAGAAGTTCGACATTGCTTTTTTATATATAAAAAAAGAGCTAAAAAAATAATTTTATATTCAATACCGGTTAAATTGTTATAATATATGTATTCAATCACGAGATATACGATGATATGAGTCCGAGCAGTCTAGCTATTTGAAGCAGGCAAGTACCACTAGTTCCCCTAGTAGTAAAGGGGAGTGTCCTACTCAATACAAGCTGGTGAGTATAAAAGAGGGAGACTACGAACACTCAAGTCAGTCGCGTTTGCGACTCTAAAGTCAATTGTTGCAGTAGTTTCAATATCTATGCTAACTATCAACTAATGTATCCATTACATAGTTGTAACATTGCCGCAGGTATTAAATCGCTGTATGTTATTGAATTAGAAACACATAGCTGAAATTCAAATTTAATTGCTATTATTGCTTCGATGACTTTAACCTCAGGTTGTAGTTTCAATGATACGAGTATTATCTGCTTGGTTTTGATTTATTAATGCCAACTAAAGGAACAGTTTGCGTTTGCAACAGCCACATAAATATGCAATGAACGTTTTGCTATCAATATCTTTTTATCAAACTCTAATAATTATTTAACTCTTATTTTGCGCATTTAAAATAAAAATAAAACTTTAAATTTAGCATTAAAAAGCCTAAAATATGTATGTAATTATAAATATTAATGAATAGTCAAATATAAATATTTGGCATTGGCAAAGAGAATCACAATGAAATGAACCTCATTCAAGCCGCAATGCAATAACACAAGGCGGCAATGTAAGGATGGAAAGCAGTATATGCATAATGGGTCCTGGAGGAATAGTCTTGCATTGTGTTAATATTAACACTGTGCAGGCTGAGCAAATACCTTAGATAAACATCACATGTGTGGACGGTGCTCCCGGTCAAGCTAGTTAAACTTTGTACAGCATTTAAACGCGCTCCATGCGGTTGCCGTACGGGAGAGTCCGAGGCGTGGCTTAGACTTTTAACTCGTTGCGATATAAAAAGGGGGAGATCAAACTTACATTCAGTCGTTTGTCATACACAAAACTATAACCACACCAAAATATAAATGCTTCAAATTTTATTGATTGTTTATTAGAAATATTAATTTGTTATTAAACCTCAAAATATTATTTGATCAATGTTTATTTTCTCTGGGTGCACCTTATATGCACATCTTGTATGTATATATATATAACAGTCAAGTGTGCATTTCTAACCAGTAAACAATCAGCTTGGAATATGTATATTCAGGAAACAAAAGCTTCTCGCTGTCGGATAGCGCACGATAAGCAAGCACGATAGACGGTTGAATAGACGGATGGACGAGAAGATTGGACGCATCGACATAGCGATCATCGGAAGAGCGTTTCTCGGCTCAACTAGCAGCTGACCACTTCTATTCACCTCTCGTCCCAGCTGGACTCCTCTCTCACAATTGACTCTTATGTCGAGCATGCGACGAGATGTTTCGTATAATTAACTTCCATTATCTACGCGCGGGTAGGGACATAGACTCAGTTTACATGAATCTCAAATTGATAGGGTAGATGTATCGATGAATTGTATTCCTTGAAACTTGATGAGAACAACCTACGCTTGAATCAATATCAAATTTGCTTGTAACAAACAACTACATAAACAAAATTCTACTGCAAAGTTGTCATTTTCGGAATCAAATTAATTTTCTAATTATGAATGAATGAATTCTTTGAATTAAATAATAAACACGGATATCATCATCATGTTTTTATGAGTTTGAAGGATTTCGGTAATAAAGTGTGATAATAATGAGTTTTAAGTTAGGTAGCTGAGAGCGAACAGGGAGTTGGTACTTGGGCATGCTACCGCTGTTGTTTCCTGGAAAAGTGTTAAACTTTACGAGGGTGTAGTTTCATTTACTTTTTCTCTTGTTTCCAATAAAATCACGAGTAATGGAAGCAAAGGTGTTGGTAAAGTGGCATAACCACGACCTCAATAATAATAACTTTATAGTTGTGGAGAAAAAGCACTGTTCTTGGTTCGTATAAAGGCAAGCCTTGAGGGAAAATTATAGACTACAAACGTCCAACAAGTTAATTATAGAAAGATTTAGGTCATTAGGGAAGCAATTATTTAACTATAGAAAAATGTATCTGAAAAGAAAGCTTTTTTTGCTATTTTAATGTAGGTAGTCATGAATACGAGGAATAGCTCTTACCCTAAGTTAGTTGTGCGGGCGTGGTCTTGCAATATACGCTCCGTGTATATAAAAAGGGGAGCACTTGAGCACTCAGGCAGTCGCCGGTCAACTTCGCGGGTCACATCCAAATTCCATTTTTGAAATTTATAATTTATATAAACATAAAAACTTGTTTAAAAAATAATTTATTTAAAAATTGTAATATGGTTTTATGATGTAATTCATAAAAAATTTAATAGAAGCACTAGTTCATCAACTTTGAAACTTTGAGTATACAAAATAATGAACTTTTGGAATTTTATTACAACTACCTAAACTCTTTAAACAAATTGAAAATTGAGTCTAGAAACTTATAACTAGTTGTAAACATAAGTCTTAAAGTCTTCGTTTCTTTTGGTTTGTTGTTGCAACTATATTATTACAGTTCATAAAGTTTTTATTGCCGCTAAAAAATACTAATAACATTATTTTTATAAACAAATTTAAAAACGATTACTTTCTTACTATTTGTGAACGTGGTTTAAATTAGTAATCACAGCATAAAATAGGTGCGTTCTTGGTATAATCATCAGTTCACTAACTTCGTGACTAAACAATAATATCATTCTATTTTGATTCAATTTTGGTTTGTAAGTAATTTGAGCTTATGAACATTAGCTTATTTTTAATTAATCAGCTAGTCATCCAGTCAAACATAGACAAATGCCTTAAACGGACACCAAACATGGATATCGACGGAATCCAGAACGAGCAAGCTGAAACAAACCAGGAACGATCGCGTGAGCAAAGCTAGAAAACGGATTGTGTAGTCCTGACATCTCACGAATCCTTTGTCCTGTCTCTGAACATTAAATAGATCTGACATTACACTATGCTTCTGCCAGATGTCTAAACCAAAAGCCGGAGAAACCAAAAACGGAAAACATAATATTTATTCATTTGTTAAATACATAAATAATATTTCCTATATTTTTGTTATATATTAATCTATTGACATAAAAATAGTTTATTTTATTTTGATAAATTTTATTCATAAAAAATTGTTTGTAAATCTCAGGAAACTATTGCAGTTTAGCAGTTATTCCTAATTTTATTTAAGTACCTCCTGTATATAAAGCTAAATCCTTTCAGGATCATCAGTACAATTGTTGAGCTCTTGCAAGGCAGCTAGCAGCTCTTTGCAATAGCGCTTAAACCACACAATCCACCCGGATATTCTTTCCGCCGTTCGCGTTCGCGTGTCGTTACTTTGAACCAGCGCCCGTTTTCTCATGCTCCGCGCGCGGATAGAACACGCAATACCATAAAGGCAAGGACTATAAATGTCAGTAACAATTTATTAAATTATGAAAGTCGAATGCATGAGTGCCCATAAGTCGAGACATACTCGTTTTGTTAGTTGAACTTTTGCCCAACTATAAACGCCACTAAATGAATAACTGGATCATCATACAGTTTGTTTATCTGATTATTACCTGGTTATCTAAACAAAATTTAAGAATAAGAAACGCAGAGCTATTTAAAAGTAATTTGAACGCACAGGTAACTTATCTCAAGTTAAAGAAGGCGGGGTTTAACACTGAGCACCGATCGAGTATATATAGGGGAGAGAGTGCTCTCCGAGTCAGTTGTTTCTTTACCCTAGCTGCGGTAGCAACATACTCTTTGACGTATTGGTAATACGTGAGATCACAAAAATGATTGCTTTTTTATTGTTTCTTCTTTTTTGTTAACATTGACAATCTGTAATAATATATACTTAGAAGTATTATATATAAATGTGTGTGACAGAGGAAGCAATAAGTTTGATTTTAGACATCAACTGAAATACAATATAGTAAAGTAGAATAGGAATGAGAAACAGGCTGCTGATGTCGGCTGGAGGAAGAGTTGCCGCTGCATGGAAGTCGCGTGATTTATTAAATATTAAACTCTGCCGACAGGATAACCGATACGATACCGAGGTAGAAGACACGATGAGAGGGGTGAGTTTTTCGTCCGATGGAGCGTCAGACGTTTTGTTGTTTTATTTCATTCCGGAGTTTATCGTATTTTATTACGGTTGGTAGTATCTATGTTCTTCTTCGTTTTCCTCCGTATCTTCTGCTTCGTTTCCTTATTTAATTCATTTTTTATTGATGCTTTATAGCTTGACATAATTTTAAATTTTTGTTTCAAACAGTCTAAAAGAATTTCTAATAAATATGAACTTATAAAAAAAATATTTACTTAAAGAAATATTGTATTAAAAGAGAAATTCTTTGATTAAAGGATTAGATGTAAATGCAGAATTCGTGTAAATTACACAAAATGCACAAACTATTTAAACGTTTTTTTGTCGCGGAATGAAATAATAAAGAAAATTTATTATTTTTATGTCGTTTCTCCATTAGCCTATATTTCACCTCATTTTTTTTTCTGCGGTTCGAATGTCTTTTATAGTTCTACGGTTCTTGCTACTATTTCACATTTCTTTTCTTTTTTCATTTACACACTCGTTTAAGAAAGATCAACGAATCTTGATAAATCGTCCAGCTCAGCGTATAATAACCTCCTGGCAATCGACACGAGTTTTTATAAGGATTGTAGCTAGCGTGTTGGAAATAATACAAACGTTAATTTCTTTTGATTTGCAGAATTTTATAAACATAAAAATTCCACTTGTATAATGTATATACATAAAAATATTTAAAAACTGTTTAATTCGTGCTGATGATGGAAATATATATGGTCGGCTTTATATATTATTGAAAGCATTTCTACCGTCGATTTTAATAAATATTTGATTTGGTAGCTGTGGTGAATCAAACAAAAAAACAAAAGAAAACGCTAGCTTACCATAATACTCTCAAAAGTATTGTTGACGTATAATAATGAAAAATGCAATGAAAACTTTTGAATTGCTTCTGAATTTTTTATTCATTACCG
>JARJDU010024565.1:0-12962 GCA_030264695.1 Lissagria laeviuscula | reverse complement strand
TTTGGAGTTTTTCTTTTTAAAAATCGCAATTTTTGATTATTTCTTCAGGCATAGAACGCATTATCGTATTTTACATTAATTTACACGATAAAAATTCTTTCGCTTAACGGGTGTTTCGTATTAGGAGCAAGACTCCGGAACGAATTATACTTGTTATGCGCGGTTTTACTGTACAATACTTATTATATATTATATATTAATAGATTGCTGCACAATCAGTAATTAATTTTAAAAGACTCCTTCATTGTTCTAAATTGATGAAATGTACTTTTTGAGCCCGAAGTGCAATTTGCCAGTTGAACAATGCAACAATGCAACCAAATGGAAATGAAATTTATTTATTATATATACACACTATGTACAAAAGACCAATCAGCAATATGATGTTTTATTTCTATGTATGTATAAATGTATAAATCACCAATAATGTGTATAAATGTGTATCTAATAATTATGTTTATAAATAATATAAATTTAATACTAACTATTGTCTTCTTGTACTTTATTCTATTTTAAATCGGTAGCGTAACCCAGTAGCGTATCTAAGATTTGCAGCAAACATTTCCCACCACAATGGCAGGCCCGAAAATCTATGAGTTACATCGATTCGGCACTCTCTTGGTGCTGCGCTCGGAGACATATGTTCATCTTTGTCTTCCCGGTGGTCTGATTTACTGGCAAACAAGTAATGCAAAGTTAAATATAAAAAGTTTCTTACCTTATGCAAGTTCAATAAGATTTTTTTTTAAATTGGATTCTTCGGTAATCAATTATCCGGGCTGTTTGAAATTGTTAGGTCTTCTGCTGAGCTTCAACATAGTATTAGGATTCGTTGTGTACATATTCATATTAATTTTCATCCTTCCTCCCGCTCACAGAAAGAAAACTTTTGATACCAATTTGTAAAATTTTGTTAGGCTCGCGATCAAATTTTCATCCACAATGTGACCCGACAATCAAAAGATTAGCTCACCTCTTCTTTAAACCAATTATATGTTGCTTTTATTAAGTTTTCATGACACTTTTCCATATCAAATATCATTTGATATTCGTATAATGCCTTGCAAAACACAATAATATTCAATATTTAACAAATACAGTGAAACCTCGCTTAACGAGCACTTTACATTACTATATTCCGCGATAGAAGAAAAAAAGAAGAATTACATTTTTTTACAATTAATATGTATATTTCTTTGAATTACTGTTACTCTTTACGTTTTTTTGTTGAAAATTTCAATTTTTGAGTATTTTTTGACAAAGAACGCATTATTTTATGTTATATTAATTTAGACTGTATAAATTGTTTTATTTAACTAGTGTTTGGCACTACGAGTAAAACTTCAAAACAAACTAATCTTGTTATGCAAGATTTCACTGTATTAACAGTTCACAACTGCTCCCTGTTGGATACTAGTTAGAATATTTTTATCTAAATAATGCGTAAATACATACAATAAATGATCATATGATACGTCGATATACTGCCCAGAATTATATATCCTCTATCACTAATAACAACACAAACTAATACCTTATCACTATTCATTTATAACTTATCATAAATATTAATACAACCTATCACCACGTAGCCAGTGTAATTTTTATCTTGCTGAGGAAATATTGTATAATCAATACCTTATTATATAAAATATATATTTTAAAATAAACTCAATATGAAGTGTGTTCTAATATCGAGTATAGTTTTACTATGTCTATTGGGGATTTCACAAGGAAAAGATACCACTTATTCAGGAGCCAGAATCGAAGTAATTACATTGCATATAGATATTATTACTTTTATCAATTCGAATTATATTTAATATAAAAGGAGATATATTAGTATGTGGCATGATATATTAAGATGATATTAATTTGTTTATATTTTAGAGTTGTCCTGGATGTTCATTAAATCGATTACCTGAAGTGAAGAAATTCATTTATGAAGATGTACCAAAGTATGAAAACATTGAGTTTAAGAAAATCCAAGGAGCTCCTCCAGAGTTAGTATTATTTGATGAAAATGATGCAGAAGTTGAAAGATTGCCTCTTAATAAATTGAACAGGGAGGAATGCAATGGTTTGCTTGTTAGTAAAGGTTTTCAGTTAAAAGAAGGCAATGAAAAGGAATTGTAAAGTATTCTCTTGCAAAATATAATTGTATATCTGTATGTCCTACTTAAGCATTAATGCACTGCAACATTCCTAGTATTGTTCTATCTATTGTAGTTATTCTAATCTAATGAAACAAATTTACAATGTACTACATTTGCTCAATGCATTGTGCATATTTTTTATGACTATTGTAATTTTATGTTGAAATGTTTGGGAACACAATGATTATACAAATTTAAATATGTTTAACATATAATATGTAAAGTTATAATGGCTCAATATAAATGATTAATGCAACTAAAATCAATTTTTAATTGCAATATTATGGATATGTAGGTGAACTTTTTTTAATATAAGTATGTAGAATAATTAATTATTTCTTATAACATATCAATCTTTAATGTATAGTAGTAATCAGAGATCATGATAACTCCAGAATGTGAAGCCCCAGGAGCTTGTACCGCGCAATGTGGACTTCTTTTGCGATCGCCTCCTACGCATGATGTTTTAGGATTTGGATATCTTCCTTCGTAGATTGCTACCAGTGCAAATGTTTTCAATAGATCTTCTCCACAAGCATATTGTCCAATGTATCCTGGTTGGTATTGACTTCCACCGGCTTGACATTCCAATAAAAGATTTCTTGTATATGTGTATTTCTTATCGACTTCAATAAAACACATGATTATGTTTTTGTATGTTATATGGTAGTTAACAGTGATGAAAAGTCGTTGTTTTTAATGAATGACCATGTTTTTGATGATGATGAGATGAGGGGAGAAATGTACTTGAAATTTTGATATGTTTCTAGAATTTTTGATATTAAATATATGAATTTTGACACAGCATTTCTATAGCAATGCAGTTTCATTTGAAAGATTTATATGATTAGAAGCTGTTGTTTGTTTGAATCATATTGCACTATATTTAATTAGAGAAAGTCAATTAAAGGCATATAAGAATATAACAATCAAACTTGAAATTATTCTAGCTAACACACAAAGCGCGGCCATCGGTTGGCCAAACGTCTGCAACGTGCTGGAAAAATTTAAAATTTTTCTGCTATCCAATGTTGTTTAGGAAAATACGTCGTACATATGACTCTTGTTGGCCTTTATTAAGATTACATTGGCACAACGTTGGTAAAGCGATGCATTTATGAATCGTTTTAAGATCGTCGGCTTAATGGCAGCTTGAAATTGAACTTTGGCACTTGCGTTGCACGTTAAAGTTCTCAGCTTCTATCGACTTTTTCAACGAGGCTACGAGCTCATTTCGCGTGAAAAGTTTGCAGCTCCAAGAGATCTAGGATTGTCGGTATGTATTTTCTATGGCGGCAATGTAGCAGAACAATGATGGCAGTGACCACTGGCCAATCAATATTCTTCAATGCATTTTTGTTTTTTTCCCAGACGCTAGTTACAGTATTAGCTATGTAATTTTAATTATAAAATTAAGAAAAGAAAAAATAACATATACAGTGATAAAGTTTTATTTATAATTACAATTTTGTACATGGTCAATACCCAGTACTACACTTTATTCAACCAGCCAATATTTACACAACATATATGTACTATATATATCTATCCGATACAATATATTTCTATAATTCAAATATGCATATAATCTATATATAAAGAAAGTAACCGATTAAGGAATAGATAACTAGAGAATAGCACTCTTGACATAAAGTACTTAAAATAAAAAACGTATTTTTAAATAAAAAAGTAAATGAACAAATTACTCATCATCAAGATCACTAGAATAATTAAAAACAATATTACAATGAATACCCATATAAGATTGCATTTCATTAATCGCGATACAATTACAATTTCTTTATCGTTTTGAAAACATTTCGCAGTACATATTAAATTTTCCTTCTTCGAAAATGGCGAATGAACATCATATTTTTATAATAATTGTTTAGGAATGGCCTGGTTTATCAGTACTTATGTATAACATTGGTGTCATTATGATTTGTTTTGATTTCCTTCCAAGATTTTGCCTCTTATCCATTGCAGACAAGAGTTTTACATGATAATTTCATACTTCTTGCTTCTTTCTTTTTCGGTTTCTGATTTGTATGATTCAGGACGTCGGTGTATAGATCGGGATGCTTTCTATGCTAATAAAAGCCAAATGACGCATATCACAGCCAGCCATAGAAACACTTTCGATAGAAATTGCTCTTCCAAATGCTGCGAAGTCCCGCGCGCGGCTGCACTTGGTCTTGGATCTCCAACATTAAATGTTGAAGTAAAGAATCCGAAGGGAAATGCTCCTATTCCGAATGACAAGTGGAAACCGTTGTCACCAAAACCAAAATCTATAAAAAATCAAGTAGTTTTATATATTATATCAGCTGAAATAATATTTATTAAGCAAACTATGACCGATAATAATCACAATTAAAGCTATTTAAATGGTAATTGGTATATTTCCATGGCAAATTCAATAGTTTCACATATACTTAAAGTTAATAGTCAAGACCAGTACCGTCTTTAGGCATAAGCACTATGGACTAAAGCTGGAAAATTCTTGCCCAGGACCCACTGTGTTACTGTGTTAAGACGGCCCTGTTCTAGACCCTTGTTATTGGTAAACAATGCATTATTCATGATAAGCAATGCAAATATATGAAAGTCAAGGTAATTATAGCATTTTTTCAATTGTAATGATGACTTTATAGATATTAACTTATACTATCAGTTCATTATAAAGTAAACTTACTAGAGAAATGTGTCCCTGCTTCAGGCTCAGTCCTCTGTCCTTGAGGCCTTGGTGGAAACTTTTCTCTAGGATCCTGCGGATTTGTACTTCCTCTACCATACAAAGGAACAACTTTTTCCTTATTTATAGCAGCCTTACACACCGGACAGACCTGACTATTTGGTCTTGTGTCAAGCCACTGATGCAAGCAAGGCCAACTAAAATTATGTAAAAATAATAATAATAATAAAACTATTTGACAATTTAGTATAAGACTTACCAAAACAAATGCCCACACAAACTAACGACAGCATCTCTAGCTGTATCCAAACATATATTGCATTCAAATGTCCTTTCATCTTTTGTTTCTTCACCTTCAGTTGCATTGCTAGTTCCACCAGTAGCCTCATTATTAACTTGTGGTTCTTCAGTATTTGTCAGCACCATTTTTAGGATTGGATTTTGAAACTATGTATCAACAAGTTATATTGGGAATTAGAGAAAATGCACAATTACGAACAGATATTCAATGCAATCGTTTGCGCAAGGATGAAATAATCGGTCACAAGTTGCAACTTTCAACAAGCGGTTGGACTAATGACATGACCGAGATAGATATAACGCAATTGCAAATTGCACTGACGTGTTCTTAGCTTTACTTCGTCGTTTTGCTTCACTTACATAGTTCGTCCTGAATTAATAATGATGTCTAATATATATATATATAACACTATAATTTTTTTCTAATGTCTCATTCTGAATCAAGAACAATCGGATATGGAATTTATTAAATTATGTGTGTACTTATTGGTTCTCCCACTTTTATTTATATCAGGTGACAGTCCAATTGCCAAATGACAGTTTTGACATTCATCCACAGTAGATGCACGCTTTTAAAATGAATATAATTTCATCTACAAGTTTCTAGGAAATATAAAAATATAAGTAGTAATTTTCATTCATATATTATATAAACAATGAATTTGTTCATAAACAATTTTACTTACTTTTTTTCAAACAATAAAAACAATACTGTAGATGGCAGCAGTATAACTATAAAGTCATCACTGCGCATGCGTACATTTTTTCTCAAACATCAACGACGTAAACGAATACGGCACTTCCGTCGCCATTACCGCGGCGTGAACGTAAGCGTTTCTAGCGCCATCGGGATAATTGTCGTCGACCGACATCCGCAAGGGAGTCGTCAGCTCCCAAACGTCGTATAATTCGTTCAGCGAATAACCCGCTCTAAATTCCAAGTGCTTGCAGAGCAATATCGACAACGAAAGTCTTTATTTTTTGGGGTAAATCGGTAATAAACATGGCTTTGTAAAATGTCGCCTACGAAATTGCGTCTTGTCGTTCTCGCTCCGTGCGGTGGAGACCCAACGTCTAACGTACATCGATTAGTTTTTAAGTCTGGAGGAAATGGAAAAGTTAAAAGGCAATCGTCCGAATCAAGCATCGGCGAAGTGCCTGCCTACTGATTCCAAGAAAAACAGTCAAGGTAAAATCATTTTCATAGTTACAAAAATAAACAGCTCCACGACGGCGACAAGATGGCCGCCCGCGCCACCAAACTGTCGAACTAACATCAGCTGATTGTTATTACAGTATGCATAATAGTTCACTTGTGTCACATTACGTAACAATATTTATTGTTCGTGTTGGCAGATGCATTGGGCGGTAAGCAATTACCGCGCGGTGGATGGCGTCGCGAGCCGGTCGGCGGCAGCTTTTCGACCAAATCGGAAGCGTCGCGTAAGCCACAGCCGCAACGATCGTCCGCTTTGGATAAGCGACCACGTGCTCGTGGTGTCTACATCCCGGGCAACAATGCAGCTGGAAGCGGTGGCAGAGATACAACCCGGCTAGTTACGGACGAATTGGAACCTGAGCTTGGATCAGTTTTTGTGCAAGGCAGTAAGAAGCAGAGTTTGAATCATCTGCTCAATTTTCGGTACATGCCAAGAGAGAATTGTAATAATAACTCTTCGTTTGTTGGCACTGGAAGAAGCCCTAATGTTCATCATAAATGGTTGACTACAGGGAAACATAAGTATAACAAGGAGCACTTTATTCAAGCAAAGTATGTATAGTATATATAACATTTATTTATATATTGATTTTATGATGACAAATTTAAGGGTTTTCTTGAATATATATAAAACCATGTGGGCTTTGATAGTAGGACTGATAAACTCTTTAATTTAGGAATTTATTTTATGATTATTTTGCGTATTTTATAGTTGCTTGTAATTATTTCAGTTGTCAATTTATTGTGCACTCTTCTGGAGACTATAAGCAGTACATGAATAACCCAGATGCTTTGGTTGATTGGAGTTTAATTGAACAAATTGTAAGTATATTGGCTTTACTATTTATTTTCATGTTTTAAAACATGCATGATTTTTAAATTCCAAAGTGTTGAGTACACATTAACGGTTCAAGTTTCTTGTGAAATTTTATCTTTGGAAAAGCAACTCAAATGCAATTGCTATATTTCTATAGAAATAATTGTATTTTTATAATACAATTGCATTTGTACATTATTTGTCTTCTTCTTTCCTTGTGTGTTATATTTGCTTTAATCTTTGTATAATTTTGGCAGAATCTACAAGTTAATGAAATTCCGTCTTGTCCGATCTGTCTTTATCCACCTGCCGCAGCCAAAATGACGCGTTGCGGACATATTTATTGTTGGTCTTGTATATTACACTATTCTGCATTGTCAGAGAAATCTTGGAGCAAATGTCCTATTTGCTATGAAGCTATTCATCAACAGGACCTAAAAAGGTAACTTAAACTGTTTCTAATTACAAAGAAATGTATCGCGTCATTGATACATATGCCAAGCCGTAAAGTTGGAATTTTGGTAGTACGACTAGCTGTAATTGGTATTAAAAACGTAGCTACTATTTTGTTGCTACAAATTGCAATAGGAGTTGCCTACAGTGTAATTTAAGAACGCACTGTTGCCTACGACGTTGGATCGTAGATGCGAGACGCACTATCGAAATCCTATCTTTACGGAGACGTGATCAAAAAGCCCATTTTTTGCGGTAAATGAGCCTCTTAAACATGGCTTACACATTAGAATTAGTTATGCATCTGCACCCGATTCTTAATACTTCAAAATATTACAGTTTTTGATGTTATAATCAAGTGCAAGATTAATTGCTAGGATAATTAGCATTGTAAAGTACTCATACTTATCAATGCCAGTCCCCTAGACTACAGGATTGTAGTAATTTATAATTAACTCTTTTATGAAATGACCAGATCAGTTAATATGTTATTTAAATTCATATTTTAGCGTCGTCACAGTCCCACATCCTTCATTCAACGTCAATGAAACAATAACATTCAAACTAATGAAACGTGCACGTGGTTCTCTGATCGCCTATCCAATAGACGAACAAGTTCGAAACGAAGAAGAATTATTCAACGTTTCCGATGCGCAGACACCAGTAATCAATTGCAAATTACTAATCGCTAATAACCAGGATATCATGTCGATCATTGAACGCGAAAAAGTTGAATTAGTCGCACAGATGAACGAGCAAATTGACGTCTCGGAGAACTCCTACATTGAAGAAGCTATCGCCAAACTAAGAGAACGCGAGAATGTCCTTATAGCAAGTTTATGCAAAGACGAAATCAAAGTATCCATTGAAGAACCATCCAGACAAAGATTTGAGAGTTGCAGTAGCGACTTACTTAGTGGTGATGACCAGCCAATAGAACCTACAACTTCCACAATCCCTTCACCAACCACAAAATATTTCTACTTCTACCAAGCAGCTGATGGTCAACACATATATCTACATTCTTTGAATGCGAAAATGCTCGAACACAGTTATGGCTCGTTGGAATTCTCTCCGAAGACAATTTCTGGAAGAATTATTGAGAAGGAAGGTGGATCGATGACAGAAGAGTTACGGAATCGTTTGAGATACTTGCAACATTTACCAGTAACTTGTCAATTTGAAGTGGCTGAATTGCAATTGCATTCTTCAGTTATTAGCAAGGAAACTGCTGAAGAGTTTGGTGAGCAGTTGGAATTGAGGAAGAAGCGTCGGCAGAAACGGGCTAGAGAAGAAAAGCGCAGGGAGAAACGAATTGCTGATGCGGAAAATCGACAAATGGGGAGGCTTCCTGTTGTTAATATACAGTTGGAGTCGCAAGTGCAATTTCCTGAGTTTGGTACTAGTCCTGGTAGTACAGCGAATGGAAGAAGAGATCATGAACACTCTGAATCTACTACATCGCGGGGTAGTTCCCCTGTTTTGATGCAGAGTTTTGAGGAAAATGTAGGACCATCGTTTGCAAAGGTAACATATTTATTTATTTTGATATACTGCATTCAATCATTTATTGTCAAGTTTATTAAATAACTTGATGAGGTTGATTTCATGCTAAATTATATTATGGTAGGTCAATTAGCACGCAATAGTTAATTATACTTTTGTGTGTCAGTCCCCTGCTCAACAATTTTTCTTTAAAATTTTTTTTTGTTTTTGTTGCTGGAATAACATTCTTATCGACTTTTCAGATGTTATCAGCAAAGAGACAACAACCATCATGGCCGCAATTAAAATCTCCATCGGCGTCATCATCTTTTCAACAAATTGAGACTTCGCGATTGATAAATGTCACTGGAGCGAAACTCACAACCCCAAAAGTTGGACAACTAAATCATGAGAGCGATAACGAGTGTGAGGATTATGTCCCAGCGCCGGAATACAATCGTAACTTTAGTGATGCGATTGCATTGGCATTAGAGAAAGCTTCTTTGACCAACAATGATAATCCAATAAGTGTTGTAGATGATTGCGGTGGGAACGTTGGTCAAAAGAAGAAGAAGAAAAAGAATAAACAAAAAATCCTGTTTGCCACGTCCATGGCCTATAGTGGCAAGTAAAATTCAAAAACAAACTAAAAGGTCTTTTGGTTGCATCTTATTTGGTTAACTTTACTTAACTCAAATTCAAATATATCAATAACATAATATGATCAAGTCAAATTTACATTCAATGAAACGAAGATTTAATTTGAAGAGTAATATAACATTACAAAAGCTTAATATATATGTTTTATATTTTATTTATAAATTATGTATATGCGGAATTATGTTTCAAAAAATGTTAACATTAAATGTTCTCTATTAACAAGGTTAAATGGTGCTGAATTAAAAATATGTCGTTAGATATGTGTCAGATACATCAAATTAAGGTGCGGAAAGCGCCGTATTTCAGCTTTTCATACTTTTAACACAATCGTAAGAAAATGTGATCTTTACCATTTTTATAGTTTTGTGGGCATTTTCTTAAAAATTCTTTTTGCTTCAACTCCAGTTTTTTCATCAAATAATGTTATGGTCAATTTATCTGCATGCATTTCGTAAGTTGTGATAGTTGTCCGTTGTTTTTCGTTGATGCTTCTTGTCACCAAGTTCCCATTTACCAAAGTTGTTGTGCTCTAGAAGTTGATCATTATTTCAATTGTATGGTATTGCATTTAGTCACAATATTACTTTTATTACTCTTCCTGGAAAGAATTCCACGTATTCTTTCCCAAGTTTAAATGATTTCTCTCTTGAACTCAGTCGCGTTTTAACTGTAATGGTCCAGAAATCTTCCAACTTTAGAATTGCCACTGTTGGTTTACTCCGCCATACAAGAAAACGTACAATAGCTGGTATACCAACGGCTTTAAAAAATTTGTTGAGATTTATATTCTGTTCGTTCTTGTAACAACCAATGAGTTCCATGATACCTGCAAAATTCCATCATTTTTAAAATTGTTTAATGATAATATGTATGTTGGGTTGCCTATGACTAAGAACACTACTTTTTAAACTAAGGTATATCACTACTTGCTAAGAATATACAACTTTAATTACATAAGGAGTAATAATGAACTAAAACAAATTTATGTAACAATCAATAAGTTCCATATCTGCAAATTTCTTAAATAGTACAATGATAATATGTATGTTGGGTTGTCTACGACTAAGAACACATCTTTTTAACTGAAGTTATATCACTGCCAGCCTAAAATCCATCTAAAATTTACAATTTTAATAATAAAATGAGTTATAATGAACCGAAACAAGAAGAACAAAAGGAAGACATAACACTGCCTGATATATGGATGGTAATAACATAATTAAGAATTGAATATTTCGTTCACTAAGTTAAGTATACTACTACTATTCTGAATATTTTTTAGATTCGAACATCCTCTGTGTATGAGGATGAATATAGTGATTGTCGTGCAATGAAAACACGTTTCCATCAATATTTCGTTCATGGGGAAACAGTTGACTGTACACAATGGAAAAGAGATGTGGACAATTGTTACAAATGGGAGAATAATAAAGACCTGAAAGCTGTTGTAATGAAATATGAAGCTATTAAATCTAATTCATTTATGATAACAACTAATGTACAGGTAACTTATGTATATAATTTATTGTGTTTTTGCAGAAGGAACTTATTGAAAGTGAAAAGCAACGTCGATATGAGAGATTAAAAGCTCATTACTCTAACAAAGTTTGGGAGAAGCGATTACAGCCACCTGAAGACTGGAATAAGCCATTGCCAGAATACCTTCAGAAGGAATATGAGAATACATATTTGAATATAAAAAGTAAAGAAGCTAAAGGGGAGATTGAACCTACAATTGATTCGAGATGTTCTATAATGTAATAGAAATTATAGCTCATTTAGTTTTATTTCATTTTGTAATTAGTCAAACTACTGCATATTTAATTTTTGAAGTTTTGTTTTAATAATCTTATATTGTTATAGAATTAAGTATTACATAAAGAATTTTGCCGACCATCAATTCTAGTAACTTTTGACTGCTTAAGTTTTGCAGTTGGTAGCACTGCACAAGCCAGTGATTGCAAAAGTTTTTGTTTCTCGCCGCCATTTTGTGTATTAGTTGCGCGGTCAGCGTCCTATAGCAACATTTACTAGCAATCTTTAAAATTCGCTTATAAGTATACGAATTAAACAATTATCCATAAACTTTATTAGTTTATTACCTCCTAGTAATTACAAAAAATGTTGATAAATCTATATAAACCAAACATTTTCATTCACTGGTTTATACACATGTCGTGCGCTCCCTCCCTTCAAAATCATAAGCCATTGAAAGTGGCAATGGTTGACACAAGTCGCGTCTGTGCTCTACGGTGCGTCGATGTGCAACGGTGCACGAAAAGTGTAATGGTAGTAGTAGTAATAGTACGAGTATTTGATCTCGCTTTGGAACGGATGCGTCAGAGTGAGGCAACAAACTCGTTGAGCGTGGAGAAGCGGGACGAGATTGCTGGTGGAAATATTGCGTGTGCTGTATTGTATTCTAGCGGGTAGCGTATACTCCGTTCGTTTTGCGTTTGCAGCGAGCCAGACCTCGAGGAGAGGAGTGTTTGGTTAGATTGACTGCATGACACATTCCGACCCCACAATTTCCGAGTGTTGCGAGGTTTACGTTTCCTGTGACCACTTCGAAACCGACTACGCCGATTTGATAGTTTACTGACAACAAACAAATAGTATATCCGCCGAAAGTACAAAACACGCCGCCGAATTATTAGCGATTGCAACGATAATTTCCTTTCAAAAAATAAAACCATTGCGGCCTATTATTCGCTTGTGCTCAACTTCGTCGTAGATTCTACGTGCGAGACTGTGGATAAACAAATATCCTGCTAATTTTTTCACGAGAGTGTAAATAAACTCGACAAACAAGTGTAGTTGCTGCGGTTGAAAAATATAATACATTAATATATAAAACTATAATACTAAGGTTTATGCAACCCGTGTTGCAATTGATAACTAACTAAGGTGATAATCGTGTTATCATAAAGGTAAAACTAAATTTGAGTTAAGTTACTGTGTTATTTTTAAGGTGTTAAAAAACTGTTCCATAATGGCTAACAAAGACGATTATTTGACTGATTATCGTCAGTTTTTTGAACATTTCAAGAATACACTCAATCCTAACGAGCAGTTACCTGTTAAACTTGGAAGTTATAAATTTATTAATCACGAAGTTGTTGGTGGTATCATTGATTGGACATCGCAATATCTCAACGATAAGTGAGTATAAACATC
>JARJDU010024525.1:0-10529 GCA_030264695.1 Lissagria laeviuscula | reverse complement strand
CCGTCAAAAAATACAACTTTTAACGATTGTTTAAAAACCATGCTGGCAAATATGTAATGAAACTAATGAAATAACTGGCCAAAGACCAATCCAAAGGCAAAAATGTTGACTCGGGATGAAAATGATCTCCTATGAATACGACAACTGTAAATGACTTAAACTGTGTCAGTACCTTCTTGTCACGATCAATTCACGATTGACGCTGGTCTCCCGCGATCGAGTCCTCAATGAGAGGGAAGATATGTATCTGCACCGTGACCGGTTCCACTTATTGGCTGAGATAGGGAATGCTGTTTCAATATACTATATATAGATATAGTATAGATATATTTCATTGGTTAACACCAACGCCATCAAAGATATTGATACACAGTCACACATTATACGTAAGAATACGAATCAAACGCATGGATTGGTGAGCAATGACACAATCTCTGCCGTTTTCTTCATGTGTTTCTATTAATTACAATTAAGTGGTGTGGTAATATGCGAATTTGCACAGCCTTATTAGTACTCCTCGCTGAGATCTACAAATTGGAACCAAATTCGTGTCCTTATCTGCTTTTCCATAACCAATTCTAGTCTCGTTTTAAAAATTCGAGATAAGATTTTAATCAACTTCTGACCTTCACTCTTCCACTAATCTTACGATCACGACAGCGCACAAGAATTGTTTGCTTAAATAGCATTGAATTGGAATAAATATTCTTTCTTTTGATGTTTATTTCAACTTTCTGCGGCTTTAACATTGCAAAACGAGACAAATTTTTCAACAAAATTCTACTCTGTATATTCAATTTAAAGACGTTAGGCACGTTAACAAAAAAAAAGCAAGAATTTGATTAACTAGTACAACATCATCTATATACATATTCGGGGATTCCCCGCACACAATATATAATACCCTCTTGTAAACACGACATAATCCCCTTTTCGTCGTCATTATGTTCCTATTCATGCACGCACGCTCATCCCGCATTACACAAACTTTAATCTCCGCATTTATTCTATTTATATGCAGGCCAGCAACATAGCATACATCCACCCACACAGTCATCAGTCACTACACATGCGCAATATATTCATAACACTATCGACACATCACCAATTGACTGACTAGTTACCACCAACCTGCTAGTCACTATTGTCAAAATAGTGTAATAATCATCTGTTTATGTTTATGTAGGTAATATGTACAGCCAATGATGCATTCGCATTCACATTCGCCATATTGTGATTGTTTGCTTGCATGCGTACAACATACACTATGCAGATAGAGCGCGGAATCGCAAAATGCAAAACAAACGCCGACGCGTTCGCAAATTGCGCGAAATTATATTTTGAGTGACGGGCTTGGTGGCGTTTTAAGCGAATTATGCCGCTTGTTAACTTCAATTTAACGCAGTTAGTGCGCTCTCGTCGCGTCGCATCACCTCCTCCTCTTCATGTCTCCTACCCATGTTGCTAGTATAGCAGCCTCCGTCTGCCTACAATCGTGACAACACTGTGACATGTTTTCATATTATTACACATTCAAAATGGAATAATACAATAGATTTTTTATTCGGTCGATTCGCATGCTCTCTCCTCTTTATTGTGTTTACTTTATTGTAGTCGAGTGAAAAGTAACCAAACAAATAAATTAATAATAAAAGTTTAACAATAAACGGTAATAAATTGGTTTATGTTTTAGATTTCATGGGTTTTGTGAGTTTATCCGTATTCTGTAATAGAAAATAAATCAAAAATTAGATGACATAATAGAGCCGCAATATGAGTAAATCCGGCCCTGGATGTTGCCAACTTACGGAATTCGCAGTGGAAGTTGTGTTATTCCCATTGGCGTTTCTCATTAGAGGGCGCTGCGTGGAACTAGTGTCATGTTTGGCCATTTGTCTTTCCACACTATAAGTTTTTGAATAATAAATAACATTTGCTATGATTAAATATACTAGGTGTGTTCCTTAAGTAAGTTTTTTGCTATCTCTGCTGCCGTTTCTAGGCTGGTATTGCACCGGCAAAGTCGGATTTATAAACAATTATACATCCTATGAGTAAATCCGGCTCTGTACACTAGACATGTTACTGCGCATGTGCTGAGAAATGACGACAAATGTGTTGATGTCCATTGCAACTACTTAGGTAACACAAATACGGTGGCCGCCGAGCGGGCCAACGTCGTTTGACCGATTCTCAAACGTCGGTACAACATCGCAGAAAGACAAAAAACCCAAACAAAAATGCGTCGACGGATAATGGTTGGCCAGGTAGCCAGTGTTTGTTGCCATCATTGTGCCGTAATTTTGCCGACATAGAAACTGCATATTGCCAACGCATGTTCTCTTAGAAGTGCGAACTGCTCGTGCAAAATGAACACTTAGTCTTGTTGTAAAACGTTTGAAGTGAGGTTTTAAGGGTTATTTTAGCATGCAACGCATGAGCCAAAGTCCCCAAATCAACGATTGTAATGTCATTATCAAGACGCTGTTTAACCGACAATGTTTAAATAATTTTTTAATTCATCGCTTTGCCAACGTAGTACTAATGTAGTGCCAATGTAGTGCCAATGTAAAGCCAATGTAACCCTAATAAAGACCAACTAAATTTATATGTATAACGTATTTTCTTAAACAGCACTTTAATGTTTTGCCAGCACATCACCAACGTTTCCAATGTTGAGCCGACCATTAGCCGCTGTTCTTTGGGTATTAGCTGGTTATCAAAATATATTGCAAAAAACTTACTTTCAGAACATCAACAATAACATACAACTTCATCAAAATTACCTATTTGATCTTGACTGAGACCCACTTCGTTTAAACATCCCTGTGATACGCTCCTTCAAATCCTTTTTACTACCCTTTTGATCCTCCCCAACATCAGAACTATTACTAGTAGCTTTAGACGTCAATGGTTTCGTCGGAGAGAAATGCGATTCCTCTGAATCATCAATACTCCTGCTCTTTGTGAGCTTCTTCAGTTTCCCCATCAACGATTTCTTCTTCTTTTTCTCTCCCGAAATCTCACTTTGCGTTGATCCAGCAGATAACCGAGAATCCATACTTACATCTCGTTTATATCTAAAATCTAAATCAGATCCCATATCCAACGATTGAAGGCTTGACAAACTATCATCATCTACAGCCTTCCAAATATTTCTGTCTTGCATCGATGCAGTGTGTTCTAACGACAAGCTTTTCCTATGTAAGTTAGTCTCATTCCTATCACTCCTACTTAGTTTCCTCAAGGATCCTCCATTACTCGCTAGCTGATCGTTCTCGGTAGATGTAGCTCGACGCAAACTCATTCTCTTAAGCCTATCTCTTTCTTGAACTCTCCTCAGCTCTTCAGTAGCATCCACTAAACGTTGTAACGTGCTCTGTACTTGTGCTCGTTTCTCTTCTCTAGCAACAGATGACTCTCTGCTAAAGTCCTTTCTCTCTAATGCTGGCGAACCTTCGCGTGACTTTGATCTATGGCGTTTCGGAGGTGTTGGTGTATAAGGTGCTTCTGATCGTTCTCTAGTATTACCAAAAAGTTCCGGAGCTACTTGAAGTAAGTTCTCTACCTGTTGAACTAAAATCTGAATCCGTCGTAAGTCATCTAGTTCAGAACGCTTGCGTTCGTTAATGAACGATTTCATTTCTTCGCGTTCCTTCTCGTGACGATCCTTTTCTCTTCGGAGTTTCTCATTGGTGGTACGTAATTTCGCATGGGCATCTCGTAACTCCATGAAATCACATTGCAACTCGTTCATTTTCTTCTTCACCTCAGATTGATCCTCTTCCATGGTTTTCTTTAACTGATCCAGTTTGCGTTTTCCCTCCAAGATTTCCTTATCTCGTTCTCTTTCTACTTCGAATAGGGTTTGACGTAAATCTCTTGCTAGGGTGGCAGTTTCCTGGAGAAGTCTTTGCTGATCTTCTCGTTCTTTTTGCCAAGAAAGTTCCATTCTTGTACGGACACCGACAACTTTCGTTCGGCCACTGCTTAAGATTTTTTCTTCTTCTAGTTCGTTCACACGTGAGTTCATTTCGGATAGGCGCACTTCCCAAGAGGAACGTTCTGAGATAAGGTCAGTTTTAAATTTGGATGCTTCCAGCCGAGATTCGGACAGTTCATCTTCCATGCAGCTGATTTGTTGTTCTAGGTTAGCTATCTTAGATTTATATTCTTCCATCTAATTAATCATAATAGAAATAAGAATATTATTCAGTGAATAAACAAATAATGTTTAGGGCTTACATCATCGATGCTAGTGATGGAATTTCGATTGTCATTGTGTTTCCCTGGATTGACCTTCAAATCCCCAATGGTTTTCTGTGCTTGTTCTAACATATGCTTATAAGTATCTTTCTCTCTCTTAAATCTAGACACTTGTGCTTGCAATGAATGCATCTCATCATTTAGGATAGTGATTTGTCCTTCATACCGCATCTTCATCTCAGAAAGATCTGTTTTCTTGCTTTTTTCTAATGCTGAGACTCTAAAACCCACACAATCAACAACATAACCTCAAACAAAATTTCTTTTAGTTACTTACTTAGTCCTCAACTCTCTCATTTCTTTATCCATAGCTGAACTATCAGCACTGATATTTCTCTGAATCTTAGACACCTTATCGAAATCATCCAATTTCTTCCTTAGTTCATCATTCTCTTTCCTCATATATTCGATCTGATCATGCATCATTTCATTCTCTTTCTTAGCCTTATCAATTTCTTCCTGTTTCTGTTCAAAAAGTACCTTATACCTTGGATTATCTGCCTCATTATTAGCAAATTTCTTCATCAATTCGGTATTCTCCTTCTTTAAGTTATCATACTTTTTGTTTAATTCATCTTTTTCACCTTCGTAGTCCTCCTCGAGTCTTTCTAATTCTTTCCTGGTTGAAAATACTTGACTTGTGAGAGTCTCTAATTCGGAGATAAGCTTAGCTTTTGTTACGACATGCTCTTCCTCAAGAACTTCATACTTCGCGGTTAAACTCTCATATTCTTTCTTTTCTTTTTCTAATTGTTTCTCTAATCGCTCGATCTTATCCTGACATTCTTGACGTACCTCCGTAATCTTTTTACTACCCCCACCACTTGCAAGTTCCAATGATTTAATCTTATTTTTCAAGGCGGTTAGTTCCAGGTCTTTGTTTTTGGATTCTTTTTCAGCGTTAGTTTTCTGCATCAAAAGCTTTTTCTTTTCGTTTTGGAGGTCAATCTCCAAGTCAGAAGCTTTCTTCTCTAAATTAGTCTTTTCAGTCTCAATCTTCTTGGTTTTTTCTTCAACCGATTGCACTTTCTTCTCGAATTGTTTATATTTACCTTCAGCTTCATTCAATTCAGTTTTCAATTTGGACACTTCATCGCGCAAAGATTTCAGTTCTTTGGTCTCCGCTGGATTTTTAATTACTACTGAAGTATTCGAACGTTCCTTCTTCAGGTCCTTTTCCTAAAAATAATCAAAGATCACATATTATACTGCCACAACTGTAAATTGCAACCGAAAATAAAAAGAAAACTAACAAGAGCTTCAATTCGGGAATTGCTCGTAGCAATGGTGTTCTCCAATTCATCGATTTTCGTACTCAATTGCTGCTTTTCGGCTTTGAGAAGATTATTCTCATCCATTTCTTGGTTTCCCCTTCGTTTCTCATCATCTAGCTAAAACCCAAACACCAATTGAATATTTAAAAATCAACAAAGTCTACATAACCTTACACTATCCTCTAATTGTTTGATTCTATCCTTACTGAGTCTTTCCGAATTGCCAATTTCGTCTTCAGCCTCTTTCAGCTTCTTCTGCAATTCGGCGACTTTCTTCGTTTTCAACATAAGCTGAAATTTCGCATACATTATCTCCGAAAGCTTGACGCGTGCCATGTCCCTTCTTACCTCCTTGGTCAGCTTACTCTTCTCTTCAACATCATCTTTCAGTTTTTTAATCTCCCCATCTTTCCGATCCAAGTCTTTCTTCAATGTCTCGACACGTTCTTGTAATTCTGAAACTTCTCGTTTAGTGTCTTTCAGGACACCTGAAAAAACAACGTTAAAACTCCTTAAAAAAAAACTTAAATAACGTGTATTTACTTGTTTCCGTCTTCAATTTCATGAGCTCAGTCTCCATGCGTTTGTTCTCATTACTTAGCAATTCTTGCTCTTGCTTCATCTTAGTCACCTTCAGCTTAAATTCTTCCCTCTCAATCTCTGCGTTTGTTAGATTCTTAGTTAACTCCTCCAATCGGTTCTTATCCTTTTGACAATCTTTCTGCAAACTGTCATATTTCCTAGTCAACTCTTCTAACTCTTTATTAGTATTGTCCTTAGCTCCTTTAACCGTCTTAGATTTAGCTAATTCCTCCTCTAATTTCTCATATTCAATTTCTTTAACTCCCAAAGCACCTAAAATCGCCTGCACTTCATTCTCCAAATCATTGATCATCGTCTTCAAAGCTAATTTTGTTGACAAATCTGTAGGAGCTTTAGGTTTCCGCGTTTTAAACGCTTTGGATGTGTTATCCTTCACTTTATCTAACAATTTCTGTAACTTATCCCTTTCTCTTTCAAGACGTTCAGCTTTTTTAGCTAAATCTGGATCTTTACTTTTAGACTCTCCGTTTGTTTCGATTTCTTTAACTTTCTTATTAGCAGCTTCCAACTCTACCTCCAATTTAGCTATCTGATCAACATAATTTTTATCACTTTGAAAGGACTTTGAAGTACCTTTAAGAAGCTCTAATCTCTTCAGGTCTTTCTGTAACTTTTCGTTTTCGGCTTCTAAATCTTGTGCTTTATTCCTGAACACAGAAGCTTCTTGTTCAATCACTTGCAGCTGTCTTTTCAGATCAATAGATTGATCAAGACTTTCCTGAGATCTAGACTTAGAAGAATCTCGTCCTAGTTTTTTAGTTAATTTGATTTCAGCCTCAAGACGTTCGCAATCTCTTTCTTTTTCGATTAACTTCGTACGGATCTCGTTCATTTCAGTTTCTAGTGCTTTGACTTTATCATTCTGATCATTGTCTCTGTCAAACTTTGAGACGAACTTTCTTTCAATTGTTTTGGTATTGATCTTATCTTGAAGTTCTTTGGTTTTCTTCTTTAATCGTTCATTGTCAGACTCTAATTCTTCGATTTTCTTGCGAAGCACTGAAGTTTCTTGTTCGTTTAGTTCTAGTTGAAGTTTTATGACACTGGGGTCTTCTTCTTTGTCCTCTTTTGTAAGGGAACTTTTTCTGGCTAACGCTATAAAGACAAAACAATGATATTAGTTAGTAGAAATAAGATCTAAATGATTTGCAAGTTGGTAAAAGCCTCTTACGTCTAGTACGTGTGGTCGCCATTTTTTTCAGTTGGAGTACCAAAGATTCGTTGTCTTCTTCAAAACGGGACGCCTTCTTTCGAGAAGTGTCGGCTTCTTCCTCAGCGAACTTCAATTGCTCACGGAGGTCTGCCTCGCGTTCCAGAGAATCTTGCAGATCTCTTAAGAGCTGAACTGGGTCATCTTGTGATCCGCCTCTTGTCAAAGATTCGCGAGATACTCTCTAAAATATATCAATCATATTTTAAATGTATGCGAACCTAAGGAACAGGCATCAGAAGACTGGTCAGGTCAAGAAAACGTTAAAGACTTTGGCCAAGAAAGATCGGGTTGCCATGTTGTGGCTGCCAGGATACATATGCAACAAAAACAACGCCAAAGCAGACCCACTTGCAAAAGCAGAGATTAAAGAGAAAGGCAACCTAATAGAAGTCTTTTAAGGTGAGTGCAGAAAACATAAAACGATGAAAAGGGAGATGGATCAAAACTAGATACAGAAGTGGGGGCCAACGATTGAAGATCTGGACAGGTGCAAAATCGGTATAGTTATTGGAACGTCAACAGATTGAGTTTAGAGGCAATTTTAGGCCTAGGCGCAGTAAGCACGCTTAGGGCCCCAAAATTTCAGGGGCTTCGCCCATAATTTTATTTTTTTCAGTCGTGTGACCTACACTTGCTTGACTGATTTTGCATCATGGCAAACCATTAGCGCCTAGGGCCCTAATTGTGCTAAACGCGCCTCTGACTGAAGTGGTTAGGGTCAGCGTAATCTTACCCCAAACAGTTAAAGAACACTAGTGCAAACAACCTAGGAACACAATAGGAACCGCTTAGCGCCCCTAATCCCAGTCACCCACTTAAGACAAGGTATAAAAAACTGGATTTTGCCAAATGTTAATTAAGAATTGGTGATTGGTGAATACGTACTATTTCACTAGATGCGCTTTTTCCTAAATTACCCAACGTGGGCGTTTTCCGTTTAGGCAAAGTATTCGCCAACTTGTTCTCCGTTGCCTTAGAGAGTTTGGCATTGGCATCATCCAACTTTTTCTGCAACGTAGTATTAGTTTCCTTCTCCTTAGTAAGTTCCTTCTCCAATTGCTTCATTTTATCTAATTGTTGTAATCCAGTACCTCCTGATAACTAAAACAATCATTGATTTTATAATAAAACTAATAATAGATACGCTCTAAACTTACTTCTTTAAATTTATTCTCAAATTCGACTTTCTCTAGTTCCAATTCCTCAGTTTTCCTCTCGGTTTTCCGCAATTTAAACGACAATATCCTACAATTCTTCGTCGTCTGTTCGAGTTCCTTCTTCAACGAAGAATACTCATCCGCTTGATCCTCTCGAAAATGATCCTGCATCTCTTCCATCTCCTCTTCTGTATCCCTCAACTCTTTCTTCATATCCTCATTCTCATCCATCAACTCCTCACATAAAGTCTCAGCCGCAAGAAGCTTCGATTTCAATTCATCCATAGCTTTCTGCGTAACTTGTGGAGCTGGTCGATTATCTAAATCCTCTTCAAGTTCTTTAACTTTTAAATTCAACGATTTTTTCTCATCCTTATAATCGTCTAATTGACTCTGCAATTCGTTGACTTTCTGTTGTAATTTCAGGACTTCGGAGCTTGTACCTTTCGATGAATCCATCGCAGTCAATCTCCGCAATAGAATGTTGCTCTTCTCCTTCTCCAAGCGTTCACATTTGATACGAGAAGCTTCGAGTTCCTGTCGGACGGATTCCAATTGTTGCTTTAGATCGTATTCGTTGGCATCGACTAAGGTGGTCGATTCTGTCGTATCGGTGCCTGCCAAACTGACTGCATCATCGTCAGGTTCTAAACTCTCTGATCGCGTGAAGTCTTCTCTTTTGGATAGTGATTTCGATTTTAACTGATTTGAAAATAATCAATAGATTTTAATGCTCAGATTTTTTTGTTGAGAGCGAACGTATCAATGCAAACGCAAATGTTTTATTTTTACTCTGGCAATAGGTCTTATAGGTATATTTAGATGAAAATCGTTCTGTTGACGATTGAATCGAATCTCGCTGTTAGGTAATTCAATTTTCAGCCAATCAAAAAATGTTTGGACTTTTAATAATTGCTAGATACGTTTGCACTCGGTTTTTGTTTAGTAAGCAACGTATGCGTGAATTAAGCAAATGGTCATCAACAACTTAGCATTTAGATATATGCAATATATGTGTTAATCGATTCTGTTTTGTTTTTGTTATAACTATCAAGGCAACCTTTGATTGAACATGAATTGCATTACTTCAAAGGAAAAGAAAATCAACAACGGAAGCGGTTTCAAAATGGCCGACGTAAACATGGTTTAAATTGAGTAAACTATCTTATTTCACTTACTTCATTGCTCAATTATATATATGAGGCGTTCGTTATGCAAAGGTAATTTTATTACAAAAATTAGGAAAAGATGACATTATGAAGTAGCTACAAATATTAAGACATGTCGGGCAATCAGTTAGAAGACTTTGTAACACAACCTGCTCCACCAAAGCATTGCTTTCAGTGGTGCAGTTCAGTGCCGTCTTTAGACAAAAACCGAAGATACCACAAGAGAGAGGGGTATCATAAGAACCAGCATCAATGCAACAGACGAGGCAGTTTGCCAGTTTTAGGAGCCACCTAGAAATTATGGTCTGTATGAGTCGGGGACTGCAAGAGATTTATGCCAATCAAGACATTTTTATTTTATTTTTGAAGGCAGGGTGTTCAGCACTGTATTAGATGGCACCACATTTAACTCTTTGCCTAGAGTCCACTGTTTTACTAAGGCCCTAGTATAGCTACATATCATCATTAGTGGCGCAACAGCTCTCAGTGGGGTCTAGACCTACCAATTTTCTCCCCGCCTGATCGGGTCTCGTTGATTTTTAGTGTAGTTTTTGCATATTACAATAACAGGTTGCAAGCTCATCTCCCAACCCGCTTACTTTTGTAGAATTTTGGGAAATGCGTGAGGAGTACGAGATCTTATTAGCTGGCCGAGGAACTTGAACCCGTTTGAACGCAAGTGCGCTTATCATTGCGCCACGCAGCTATATATTCAGACCCTAAAACAAGGATGATCCAAAAGCCACTTTTTTGTGTAGCAACATAACAAGAAACAACCTCATGGTGTTAAAGGGTATCTTTGCGCATTGCGCATTTTTGTATATTGAAACTACGCTATTGATTGTTT
>JARJDU010024519.1:0-17419 GCA_030264695.1 Lissagria laeviuscula | reverse complement strand
GCGAAAGGGTGAATTGTGCAAACTTGACTTTCTAGGGCTGCTTTGACTAGTTAGGGCTAGACTGGTTTGCAATTTTTCGCAGTATTTTTATAATCGAATTTATGTGAGAAAAAATGTTTTCCGTTGTCTTCTTTGTACAATTGCAGTATCTGTCTGATCTCTGAGCATCCAAAGTGATACTAAAACGGAAAAGTTTGCAAATCAAAGAGATTCTAGAGCTAATTCTAGCTAACTAAAACAGAATCCTCCTAAACTTATTAATTATGTACTCCGTTCTAAATAGATTGATGAAAGATTAAAGTATAGGAGAGATAAAAATGCGAAATGATGGACCCAACATTATCTTGATACTATCCACCCATTCATCCACATTCTCATCTCTTCTCGTCCAGTCCTCTCACCTCTTCATCGACATCGGCATGAGTACCAACACCAGCAGCATCATGTGTGTGATATCGTGTGACTGTCCGTTCGTCCGCGAATGTGCACGCATCACATAACGCATATTCCTCGCTTAAACGAAAAACCGGTTACCAGATTTTTTCAACCGCCTCCGCCCCTTTCGGACCATTGTATTGGTATGTTGTCTCTCCTCTCCTGTTGTACAGCTCGAATCTTCCAGCATCTCTCCTTGCCAAAGAAGGGACGTGATGAAGCAAGGTAGCATCGGCATGAGCATCATCGAAAAGAGCGCCTCATCCAACGGCACGACGAGCTAGAATAACCTGTTCTTGCCTTCTTCTTGTCTTGATAATGCGAGAAGAGTTCGCGCGTTCGGCGGGAACCAAATGACCGAAATGCGAAACCAAACTGCGAGGAGAGAACGACGATGCAATTCTCTCAGCTCTTTCCTCCTCGCTGCGTGTCTGATAGCAACAACCAGCGTCGACGATCTCGCGGAATATTTGCGAAGAAGATGGTTGGGAGCGTGCTGGAGCCGGACGAATGTTATTTTCGGCTGCTGCGGCCCCTGCTTTTTGCCACGAACATTGCAAGGCATTTATGTTGTATGTATCTAGCGTCGTCCTGTCCTTTTGTGTCGATTTGCTCGCTTTTGATGTCCTTTGGCTGGTGCCAACCTTGAAAAAGTAAATTATTATTGTTTGGCATGTTTTTCGATCGGAGAATAGCACTCGTTTGAAATCGAGTTTAGTTTTATTTGAATATATTGCATTGTAAGCGATTGTAAAGTGCGGAAATCGCCAAGAATGAGAAATCCAAAGAAAAGGCATTAAGGTATTGTTTCATCAGCAATGTGAACGACCACGATCTAAAGATCTTCTCAGGAAGCGAGGTAGACATGTCCGTCTTGGCGTTTTCCTCCCTCGGGTGTAGACAGTCGATGCCGGCGAGGCGATTCACTCTTGAAAAGTTTAAATGCCAATTCTTGGCAGTAGTTGGTGCTGCACGCATATAGTATATATCTATATATGCACATAAATATAATGCAAAGAGAGAATATATATATGTATGTAGGTATGCCATACGTACCGCATGTAAAAAGAGTAAAAAAGCGTCGAGAATCGGTTAGAAAAAGCGCTCTGGCGTGTAGCCTGGTACAGACAGACTGGTTTCGCAAAACAAAAGCTTGCGGATGCGAGTGCGCATGCGTACATAGAGAGGGGAACGGCGACGCGCGCACGGCGGCCGCCGATTGTGAGCGATGCAACGGCGCGACGCGACCAGACACGGGCTTGCAAAACAACCGATAGTGCAGAGTGCACATTGCATTGCAGCCGCGGGAGTCGGTTACTACACCAAAAACTTGCAAAATTTTCGAACTCGCACCTTTACATCTATCTACATGACACAACATCGATTTGATCCGATTTCTTCTGCTCACCGACTACCGGCGTCTGAGTTTCGGCCTTACATTTCATCAACATCATCCATCTACAACACTCCGCACATGTAACCGAAGAAGCTTTCAAATCTCTCGTCGAAATAAGAAGCGGATAAGAAAGAAGAAAAAAATACCAACAACGAGAAACTGCAACAATAAAAACTGTGAAAACTGTTAATCATCTACACACGTTAATGTTTTGTGAGAATTGTGCAACTAAATTGTTTGTGAAAACTGACCGACCCGCACACACAACGCCATTCAGTGGATTTTCATATAAATACTAAAAAGAAACGAAATTTAAAACGGACTTCTATATAAGACATGCAAAAAGATTTTAAAACTGGAAAATAACAAATGAATATAAAAAATCACTACGTTATAACATAATTGAAAGTTTTTAAATTCGACTACTCTGTCAAAAAAGAAGCAAACAAATTTCAAATAATTCTTAACCTAATTTTTAAAAATCACCAATTAATCACCATAGTTAAACAAAGATAAGCAACATAGTTCAATTAAGTTTGTTTTTAAGTTTATATTAATTATATTATTGCAATTATTAATTTTGTGTTTGTGTTGATTGAATGTTGATAGAAAGTATTATATTTTATGAAAAGTAACGAAACGAAAATGTTTGTTGTGTTTGTTAAAGTGCATTAAGTGTTTTACAAAGGAGATTATAAACGATTTGGTATGTACCGTATGCTTTAAATACTTATAAGAAGAAGCATTGTGTGTGTAGCTAGAATTTATTTATGTAGTTGCCGGTCTATGCAATTTAATCGATTTGCAATGGAGCATTTCAAATTTGCCGCCGTTTTAGTAGTGCATCGTTGCAACACACTCCCGGCGTTTTTAACACAACGAAAAAGTGTTAATTAAACTGTCAAATATTCTTATTTTATTATAATCGGAAACCTCTAAGCTTAAACACAAAAAGAACAATACGAAAACTTCGATTGAGAGGGTTACAAACATGAATAAACGAAAATCCATTCTAAATTTGCATATCTCGCGCCATTCTCCATCTATGGTCCCGTCTCTGTCGCACGCCCGCAGTGTATGCGCACTGGTATACTGTTGCCCTTGCGCGTCGCTGTGTGAACCCCAGCTCGTCGTAGCGGTCACGTTGACGTTCGCGAGACGGCAGTTCGTGCGCGCCGCCATTTTTAATGCTGAATTATACATTTCACCGTTGTTTTTGATCAGGTAGGTGCAGAAATTTGGGCGCGAAGACGAGGTGCCGGTGTCGTGGTGCCTAATCGGAAGTGTGGTGTGTCTGCGGTGAGTGCAATGTGCCTCAATTGTTATGCATAATTGTCGCGGTAACTAATATCTGTGTGTGCGTGCAATGCATTTAGGTGCACTGTGTGCAAAAATGCATTTCTCGCCCGGTACACGGGTGTCGCGTTACTAAACCAATAGGTTGCCAAAACTATCATCAAACGTATCGGCAATCGTCGATAACGTGCAGTTAGTGCATTTACGAGTTAGTTATCTACTACTATCGTTTATTTGTTGTTTGTTCTTTGTGTGTCAAAACGCCGGTTTTTCGCGCATTGTGCATGATCATGGCCGCTGCCGGCGCGGCGCGCCTCTTGCATAGCGCAATAACCTTGAGTTGCACTTAATGCATTTTATTATCCGTCACTAGGCGGGAAGTTATTTATATATCAAACGTTGTGTGGATTCTATCAAAATTTGTTTATATACAATGCTCCCGCGTTTCATGTTCATTATCGAATTCTCATTACTTATTCAAATTTATTTTACGGACTGTATAATTAGTTCAATTAAAATTGTGTATGCATGAATTTTTTGTCTATTGTCACTGATTTGGACTTATTATTTCAGCTATGGCAGAAGGTAATGGTGAACTATTACTGGAAGAATCAATGAAGATCGAATTGTTAGATACCGAACGCACCGAAGATTATCAAAAGCTTTTGGAATATGGCCTCGATGAGAAAGTGGCGGCGAAACTGGACGAGATATACAAGACTGGTAAACTAGCGCACGTCGATCTCGACGAACGTGCACTCGACGCTCTGAAAGAGTTCCCCGTCGATGGGGCGCTTAACGTGCTTGGGCAATTTCTCGATTCAAATCTCGAGCATGTTTCCAACAAGTCGGCGTATTTATGTGGCGTTATGAAGACTTATCGTCAAAAAAGCCGTGCCGGCTCTAGCCAGGGCAGTGCTACACCTGCTCCAGCTCCTGTCAAAGGCCCTGACGAAGAGAAGATTAAATTAATTCTTGATCGAACTGGTTACACTTTAGATGTTACTACAGGTTAGAATTAAGCACAACCATGAAACCTTTTTTTGAAATTAATGCATTGTAATTATAATCTAGGACAACGAAAATATGGAGGTCCACCACCAGGTTGGGATGGCAACACACCAGGTGCAGGATGTGAAGTATTCTGTGGCAAGATCCCAAAGGATATGTATGAAGATGAGTTGATACCATTGTTTGAGGAATGTGGAACAATATGGGACTTGCGTCTGATGATGGATCCGATGACTGGAACCAATCGCGGATATGCCTTTGTTACATTCACCACCAGAGATGCCGCCCAGATTGCTGTTCAAAAGGTAAGTGGTTGTGGGAACCCATAATTCGCGAGCTATTAATTAATTATTATCACACTAACAAACCAACGATAAAGAATGGTGTGAAAGAATATGCTTCTTGTTAGCTATAACTTGTGAGCGATGAATGTCAGTGTGAAAAGGGTAAATATGATGTATTGCGAATGAATCTGATAGAGATTGTATTTGATGCCTGTTTAAGGTTCCCACTGTAGTAGAATTAGTTTAGTGCTCATTCATTATTGTGATAAATTTGAAAAATTAATTTGAGTTGATGTTAAACCAGTGAGCAATTGAAATTTCATTGTGAAATGTTTCAAATGATCACTTGTGATTGGCTCATTAGGAAATGGTGAGATTTTGGAAATTTATTTTTTTGCATAACATGTTTATATTTCTGGTAATCGAAAGGGCAAACAAATTCTCACCACTTCCAAACCGTTGCACTCTAATTGGCATTCTCTATTATAGTGATGTGTGCCTACTGTAGTCACAGCCGGCAATTGAGAGTTGCCTTTTGTTGCAGCGGCTCTGACCACGGAGCAAATTCTTTCTTTTCCTTTAGCATATGTCCTTGACGAGAGAGCCCTTTTGGTTCTGAACACGGAGAATAAAATTTCGTTGACAGTGTGCACCACAAAAAGAAAGGTGGACTAATTGGCTCTTAACGTGGAACAATCTACTGATGGTGATGTTTGGCTGTTGTGGTGGTTGAAAATTTTTGTTTTGCAGGTCTCCTCTTTGCTCCAACGAAGTGGGGCAAAATTGTTGTTATCCGAACGCAGACGCAGAGAGAGAGAGAGAGCAAGAATCGAGATTTTTTGTTTTGGCGATGCGATCGCGAAATTGTGGGCGAGCGAGATGCTGTTTGAGTTTCTAAATTTGTTGTTTACTATATATCTTAGTATATATGTAGTAGCACACAGGAAGGTGTTGGGTGTTGACGTTTTCCGATGCAGGCAAAGACGGACGGAGAGAAGTGAGTTCCTGGCCCTCGTGGTGATTTAGCAACGTTGTGGAGTTTACCAACAAAATTTGCTTAAAAGTTTCGACCACATACAAAATTGTTGTTTATTGTATTATTATCATCCACGAGAGGAATCGATCCTTTTACCTGATGTTGAAATTGAGCAGCAGCCTAGTTTTTTTTTTAAATATTATTTTCTTTATGTTGGTTGTTTGAAAAACAAAACTTTTATGGCAAAACAAAATTGTGGCAACTTTTTTTTTCTTGACCCACAGCTCGATAATCACGAAATCAAACCCGGCAAGACACTGAAAATTAACGTTAGCGTTCCGAACCTTCGGCTATTCGTGGGCAACATACCAAAGTCTAAAGGCAAAGAGGAGATACTGGACGAGTTTGGTAAATTAACAGGTAAAGTGCATCAGTAGCTGATAGTGGCGGCCGGCTGCCGGGCTCAGTCCTTTTGCGAACTCGTTATCTTCCCGCCCTGTCTCTCTCCCCATTTGCCACCAATACCCCACTCACACCATTTTGATCCGCCCTTTCTACCATCACATCACTGGCAAGAAAATTGGCTACCCTTCCACTGTTCTTGCAGCTCAATGATTATGAGATACGGAAAGGCAAAAAGATTGGCGTTACCATATCTTATAACAATCACCGATTATTTGTCGGCTATATTCCAAAGAACCGGGATAGAGACGATCTCTTCGAAGAGTTTTCCAAACATGCACGTAAGTTGATGCTGATGCTGAGTACAACACCACCAAAAATATTCCCAATTTAAACAAAACCACCAATACAAAGTATATGTGTTCCCTGGAATGCGTTAGTTTTACACTACTGCGCCTGAGCAATGGGTAGAAGAAGGGCAGGGCAGGGCCGCTACGAGCATGGGAAGGGTAGCAAGGTCCAATGCGAGTAGAACGCTTTTCAAATTTTCTTAATTTATTTGTGCATAAAATCACTCATTACTTACTTCTACTACTACTGCTCACTTCATACTCTCAGACAACAACTCAACTTAAACTGCTAATGATTTATCCCATTATCACTCGCACAAACAAAAAAGAAAACTATGTAGTGCAGTGGACTTTGGCGCCTCTCCAGCGGTCGGTTGACCGATCAAGCAATATTTAAATCAAAATAGCTCTTTGCTTTCCATACTGATATATTTCTTTTGTTCTTGTCGCGTTTTCTGCAGCGGGCCTTATGGAGGTAATCATCTACAGTTCTCCAGATGACAAGAAGAAGAATCGCGGCTTCTGCTTCCTCGAATACGAATCTCATAAGGCTGCATCTCTAGCTAAACGTCGACTTGGAACTGGCCGAATTAAGGTTTGGGGCTGCGACATTATCGTCGACTGGGCCGATCCGCAGGAGGAGCCTGATGAGCAGACTATGTCCAAGGTGAAGGTATTGTATGTGCGCAATTTGACCCAGGATATTTCCGAGGATAAACTCAAGGAGTCCTTCGAGGCTTTCGGCAAAGTAGAACGAGTCAAGAAAATTAAAGATTATGCCTTTATTCACTTTGAAGACCGGGACAATGCAGTTAAAGTAAGTTCTCTTCGTATTACATAAATAAATCATATAAATATGCATGCAATATTTTTTACAATGTATTATTGGTTTCAAGGCAATGGAAGAACTTGATGGCAAGGAAATGGGTGGGTCTAATATAGAAGTCTCTTTAGCTAAACCTCCGTCCGATAAAAAGAAGAAGGAAGAGATTCTACGTGCAAGAGAAAGGAGGATGATGCAAATGATGCAAGTTAGAGGAGGGTATGTACCACTCCTTTTTATCTATTTTTTATACCAAAATCTGCAAACAGTCGAGTTCAATTAATGTTTCCATCGATTGGGAAGCTATTGAATTCGATTTTTTGAGGATTTGATTTGCTTGCATGGTCATTTACATAATATTTTGCTGTTCACTTATTAACTATTTTTATTAATTATAACTTTATAGAATTGCAGTAATTTTTTAAAAGTTTATTATTTCGTGACTAATGAGTGATTGCAATTTTAGAATGGTGCCAAGTAGCATGCCAATGCGCGGTCCACCTGGTCAAGGAGGAGGACCACGGACAGGAACTTCAATGCGAGCACCGATGGGTCGCGGTGATTACGGTAAGTCAGCAGCACTTATCATAATCCTCTTTATTGCAATAATATCTCCGAATATTATCACGTCTAATAATATAAGCAACGTGAACCTTGGTCTGTGCTTGTTTGGTCAAGTAACTATTCTATCTTATAAATGAATTTAAGAGAAACACCGCGACGCTAATAATGTGATGGATTATGTTGCAAATTTGAATCGCCAAAGTTTGCACAGCAATGATTGTAGAATTAAAATGCATTTGAAATTGTAATTGTAGGCAACTTAACAACGCAATTAGCTGTTATGCACAGGCATTGTATTCTATTCGGGGGCGTGGTGAAGGGACTATTTCGAATAAAAAAAAATACAATTACTTGAATGAAGTAATTATAGATATTTGAGGTTATGAATGAATGAGGATGAGAGTGCAGTGCATTCTTTGGCGATCGGTATAAACAATTTGTTTACATATGGTGATAACATGTCTCGGGGGTGATTAACAGCACACATTAACAGTTATGTTTGCGTACATTGGACTGACCTTGCGTTGGAGTGCTCTCACGATTGCTTTCATTTTCTCCAAAAATATTCTTTCAGGATTATTAAGAAATTGTTTGAATCGAACGAACATTACCTTGTGTTGTTTCTAATGTGATTATCTAAATTTACAAGAAGACAGTCATTGATATACTGAAAATTCAGTTGTATAATTTTGATATAAATAATACTTATTTTCAAATGAAATTAAACTTGGAAACTTACGAACACAGTTATTGTTTCATTAGGGTTCACATGTGTGAATGATTGACGAATGACTATTTAGTAGAATGATTTTAGTTTGGGCATTTATATGACAGTACAACGCATTTGCACGCGCTTTCCTTTTGTATCTAAATCATTCGAACTTCCACCTAATAAGCAAACAATAATCAATTCTAATAACTGCATGCGAATTATTCATGTAAAATAATAAATGTTTGACGCTTCCAGGAGCTGGTAAGTACTATAAAATGTACTGGGATTTATTAAAAATTATTTTGAATTTATTGTGCTGTTGTGGTATAAGGGACATTATTTCAAATATTCATAATTGTGTAAAAAAGTGTGTGGTAGATATATAATTAGGGATAAACGAGTTGTTTTTGTAAATCAGGAAACAACTGGCGAGAATCGTTACTTGACTCTTTTCCCGGCATGCTAATTACATATATATTTGATCTATATTTAGAATATTCATAGAATTATTATTACATACTACTACATATATATAATATTTACATATTTGAGTAATTTGTAATATTTTAATTGTTTTTACAAAAGGCAACATCCAAAAATTGGATTAATCAGTTGGCTAAAATTGGGACTATTATTGTGTGTTTTATAGATTATGATTACGACTATTACGGTTACGGGGATTATCGAGGCGGCTACAGTGACCCCTATTATGATGACTATTACCGGTATGAAGAATACTATTACGATTACCCGCCGGCGCCACCGCAAGCTCGAGGAAGAGGCAGACAGCCACAACCGGTGGGTGGCCCAATTTCTAAAAACCAAAAATTTAAGATATACCAAATTTTATTTATATATACTTTAATAATAATTAATGCAAAGCGCAAAAGGCAAATGACGAAACAAAATATTCATCAGAAAAAAAAAATACAAACACCAACGAAAAATACGAGCAAATCATATGCGAACGACGGAACTGTTTGACTGTGGCAAAATGTGTCTGCAAGCTGCCACTAACCAGCCTGCTCTTAATGTATGCACTAATTAGTATTAATCATCTTTTTCGTCGAAACTAATCTATTCTAATCGCAGCTGCAACAATATTTTAAATTTAAACTTTTCAAAATCATACTACATTCTACTAACTTGCTAAGACAAAAATAATGAATCTTGTACATAGCATTATTTATCATTACTCATCGAATTTTGTTGGCATGGCAGCATCTTCATTGCATCCGAGACTAACACTTTTACAATAATTATCATTGCATTCATTAATCAAGCATTTATCCAAATTTATAATCGAGACACACTCTTGCCACAATCAAATATCATATCTGAGTCCGCCGGCCCAACATGCATCCTAGAGACAAAGACAGACAACTGCAAAATTGTCGAAAAAAGTGGTGTGTCTTTTGCCGGGAAGAGTCAGGACGCCAGAGCAAAAGTGGTGCCGCCCATTCGGCATCCTCCGGAGCCGTTTGGCTCAGATATGATGTGCTCTCAGTTGCAGGGTTATCCAAAGATTTCGCACTGGGTAAAAGGAGGATGGCCGGCTTCTATTCAACCATCGACCAAATGATTATTTTCACTAACTTCACTAATTTATTTCAATATTATTCTTGCTTTTTATATTACATACTCTTTTTTTGCAGTGTTCATTATATATATATATTTTTTTTTATTTGTTTTGTTGCTCATTGAAATATTTCTTAATTGATTTAGAAACAAGCGCGCGTCAAATGACTTGGTCCAATTATATCTCTGGTCGCCGCCAACACTGCTTTTACAGATTCAATTTATTTAATTTTGTTTTTTTTTCTCTCGTAATTGCTTTTTAATTGATTTTATTTTTAATTTTTTGCCGCTTTAGTGCTTTATTTTTTCTTAGAAGCTTTGCTTTTATTATATATGCTTTTAATTATATATTATCGCTTATATTTGGCTGTTGTAGTGAACAAGTTGCATATTTAATTAATTTGCATAAATAATTACACATACTACATATGACGAACGGATATAATATCAATATTACGCCGACAGATACGAATTTGCTCTGAAATAATGTTTCGATAATATCAAAAAAATATTGAACCCATGCCATTTTGGATAACCCTTGTTCTAGAGCTTTTCCGCAATTGATTCGCGCCACAGTTGCTGAGTTTTAAGCACAAAAATCATGAACAACGAAAGAAATATGCTGTGTTTCGTTATTCATGAGATTTATTAAAACTGAGCAACGTGATACTCCAACGAGGGCATAATCATCAAGCTACTATAATATTGTCCTTCAATTTACATGTAATCTGGTTTTATTTTTATTTTGTCCAGATCTTTTGCCCTCATTGGAGTACATAATTAGATTTTAGTACATATTTGCCCAGTGCCAAGTGTTTGCATAAGAGACTCGATGTCAATGTACTGATATGATTTTATGTTGACACTTAGGAACTGGATGAAACGAATGCATTGAATTCTACAAGTGTGTACTACGAAGTGAACAGTGGGACACAGGTTTGTTCCGGCCCTTTCTACTAACCTACCTTAAGATGATGCCCGCCTATCGGTCTTATTTTCTCTACATCGATTGCTTACAAAGTTTTAAAGGTTTGAATGGCAATTGTCGGGAATGGCAGAATTTCATAGAAGGCCACTTTTGTTGTTATGTGAGCGCTTTTTATCACGATTTCAGTTTGAATTCAATTTTTGATTTGTTGCTGTGTCGCTGATTTATTATTTCACATTTCTATGAATTTCTGCTTGGCAAGACAGAAAGAAAAACATCAATGGTAATTCTTATTGCTTCACATGACGAAGCAACATTTGCCATTCATAGCTTTAATATCCTGTGAAAACCAATCAAGTCCCTTCTCTATCCAGGATAATTGATTCCCATCCAAAACGAAACAAAAACTACAAAAGTAGAAAGGGTAGAGCAGAGATTTTGATGTAGTAGATGTTTAATGTATAAACAAAGGGAACTCATGACTAACTGTGCGTCGCGTTAAAAAATGCGATTATTTGAGACTCTTGTACATACATTGCAGCCTTCATTGTGAATAGTATTGGAAATTCCCTTGGTCTTGCACAGTTAGTCTGGTTTTGGTTTCCATTTCAGAAATTATTTTTTATATTATTTCGAATATAATTTTGTGTATATGCACGCTGCATCGTCAGCAGTTGCGATGCTTGTAACTAAATGTGAATTTTGCTTTTCATCTAGGCTGGCCGTGGGCGTGGGGTGGTGGCACGTGGCCGGGCCGGTGGCCCCCCAGCCCGTGGGGCAGCGGCCAACAGAGCGGGGGGCCGGGGCGCAGCAGCAGGGGCGCGTGGAGCAACACGCCAAGCCGCTCGTGGGGGGGCCCGCGCCAAGGGAAGTTTACCAGGTAATGCAGCTTCATCACCACCACTTCCTTCCGATTGGCGTTCGGGGCATTCGAGAGGCAACAGTTCACGATCCGTTCCTGCCTTGCATCCTTCGACGACGTCGTCTACATCCACCATCACAAGTACTACTTTCCCATCCAGTACCAGAGTGTAACCGTTATTGTTTCATTTCAGCTGTTTTGTTAGCGACAGCTTAATTTTGAATTATTGGGGAGTTCCTCTTACCTATGTATGTATCCATCATTGCCTTCCGTTATCTATTTGACTTTTCTCCCGATAAGCAAGCTCTTCCTTCCGTTGAATTTGTGACTTGTGTTCAAGCAACACACAGCACAGCACATATTGGAAAAACAGGAAAAGTAAAGCGCTGCAAAACAGCTTGTTTGAAATTTTAACAACAATACTCTCTGTATATTATTGTTAATATGCTTATTTCGGTTGTATTTTGGCCCTCTTTTTTTTGATACATCAGTTGTGTTGCTTGAATATAAGAAAATGCTATTCTTTACTAATTCACGTTGTGTGCTCTTTGTAGCAGGTAAGCGGAAATTCGACGGGGGTCACCAGAACCAGGGGGAGTCAAAGCGCAGATACCAGAGCAATTGGGGCAGCCAGCCCTTGGCACAACAGCCGTTGGGTGCCGCGAATGGCGAACAGTGGTATCAGGACTCTTATCCAACTTGGAGTTAAGTATTTTTGTTGTGTGGTCAAAAATTTAATTGCTAAGAAACAAAAAAACTGTGCACACCCACCGGGGGAAAATTTGGGAGGGATATGTAAAGGGATGGACTTGAAAAAATGTATTTCACACGATGTGGCCCTGCGTCTCTGGGCGAAATGGATTGTAAAATGGTTGGATGGTCGGCTTCGCCTTCGGAATTTAGATATGACGATTTTTTGATTTGAGGAACACAATTTTTGAGAATTGTGCGATAATTTCGTATCGAATTGGATTTCAAAAATGAAACGCTTTAATTATTGTTGTAAATTTGAAAGAAAATGCGGAGGAGAAATGGAAGGCGACGGCCAGCATTTTTTTAATAGAATTATTCTGCTGCAAGCTGCTAAATATTAACAAAAACAACACAAAAAATTACTAATTTTACGTCAAAAACGAATTCATTTTTCTTGAATATCTGAAAACATGAAAATAAGCAAGCTAATGGTGTCCCCATGGAAAAAAAACACCTCTCTGCATATTAGTTTTTGTACTTGTTACACAATTATTAATTTCATTCGTATTTCATTTGCTCGTATACTATATTATTATGTTAAGCGTTGGGTTTTCTAAATTATTTTTTAAATAATTGTAATATGATGATCGATGATTGTTTTATACACCAACATGATTAAGTAATACTACTGTCAAAAGATCTTATTCAATTGTTACAATACTGTCACACAATTGAACCAAAACATTTATTGTATTATCAACAAAAATATCTTACTATACTATTGACGATAAATTAAGATATATTGTTCGTTTTGGCTAACACAAAAGCAGACACATGATGGAAAATTGTATAAGTTATTTGAATATTATTAGAATATTATTGATTGTTTTTTATTAATCTTATATTGTTAACGAGAGAAAAAGGGCGAGAGATAGAAGGAGTATGTTTTTTATTTGTAATTGATGAGTATGATGACGACAAGGAGAAGAGACAATTTAAAGGTGTAGACTATCACTGGAAGAGTATTGATTTGAAGGACACTCCCGACTATGTTATATTTTTTAATGTGTTATATTTAATAATATTTCGCTCTAATGTACTAATGCGTTCATATTCATTAAAAATCATTAATTTTTGAAAAGACAAAGCTGCTGTTACGCCAAGAATATTAAAAAGCTTAAAAAAACTAAACTGATGGCAACCAGTCAATATAAAATGCCAAGAAGATGATGACTGGTAGATTCGCCTGGGCATAAGCAAAGACTAATGAAAAATATTTTGTGAAAAATTGTATAAAACTAAGTTTGTGTTTAGTCCAGCGACACTTAAAAACTATTGCAAGACGAAAATATTGGAGAAAGAAAAGGGAACTGTGCACTCGGATCAAATGACGTGTGTCCTGATTGTATATTTCTTTGATACTATTGAAAAATCCAAATCAATATCTGATATACTATACACGGGAAACAATTCGGCTCACCGAAACGAGTGATGATTTTTTATTAATATTATATGTATAATATAAATATTATATTTTATTCCTGCAAATGCATTTTGCATTGTGATGTATTTTAGCGGTAATTTAAGGAGTGACATACTTCTGTTTCCGTCATTTTATTAATGTATTAAAACTGAAACTGAAGAAACCAGAAGTTTCAAAAGTCAACTTGTATATGGTTGGCAAACATATACAACATGTCAACATAACATTAACTCGAAAAGACAAGCACACAAACTATGAAAAAAGAAGAAGATACAAGCAAGCAAACAGAAAAATGAAACCATAAACATAAAATAAACTCTGACTAGCTCCGACGTATAATACAATAAAAGGAAAAATATAAAACAAAGAAAAGAAAGCAAAGAATTACAGCTAAATGTTTCATCATCATTTGCAATTTAATTTTTACATATACATAATTATTAGTGCTACTTCTACTACTACTACTATACTATTCTGTCTAATTATCAATAATTTTTGTTTTTAATTATTCATATTATTAATTTTTCGCTTTTGCTTCCCCCAAGAACAGCAACAATTACAATTTTTGTGTCGATAACTTAAAAACTAATTCATAAACAGTTGTAATGATTTTTTTTATTTTTGTCTTAATTACTTTTAGTGTGATGTAGTTAATTATAAATTTTTTATTGAAGATATACATGATAACAAACCACACAAATTACTATTAGCCGCCAATACATATTATTTCTATAGCGGAGCTATAAAGGAGCTTCGATTGGATTTGTTATAATCATTCATGAGAGGACTGATTTATATGTCTCAATAAACAGTTGTATGTGTATTACATTTGATCTGCTTTGTTTTATTTATCCTGGAAATATATTTTCATTATCAATTCCGTTACCTTCATAATTTTCTTGTTTGATTACGTACAAATATATATAAACTGCAATTATTTTTATCAAATTTGGCTTTCCTTAAGAGCTTATTTTGTATAATGCTGCTCATTATTTAATTATATCACATGCAAACCTCTTCAATTTCATTGTTGAATTGTATTTCTTTGATTATTAATGAAGGATAATTAAATTGCATGTAATATTTTAGTACATCAATGTTCGTACGGATGGCGCTGGAAGTATTGGTAAGAAATTAAATAATATTATCTAAGTAAGGACAGCGACATACTTTATCTCAAACTTAATACAGACAAACATTATTCCAAATTATGTTTTAAGATTAATTAATAAAGAACATTAATTTATATTTATTGGATAAAAATTTAAAACATGTTTTATTTTATATTCTATTAATAATTACATTAATAAACGCTATAATTTATTACAAATCATAATGTGTGAATAGATGTTAAGATTTTTGCGATTCTATTTGCTACTAGCGCCATTGTTTCATCCTGCGTCCGCTTGGAAAGATTGCATACACTTTTGTTTCTTGTGCTTTATTATTATAGTTCAACGTGTTTTATTAATACATCATTACTTTAAAAGTAAGTACATTTTATATCTTTTTACATCTGTAAGTTAGTTAAAACAAGAAAAAGTATTTCTCAATTGAAAACTAAAAATTAAAGGCAATGTTTTATATAATTAGTACGAGCGTGTATAGAATGGCGGCGCTGATACATCAGCAAGAAACAAAATGCGTCTATGTAAAGCGCACTTTTTTCTACTTAAGTATTTTATTTTTTAAATACTACAAAATTAATAATTTGATATTATAAAAAATGTTTTATATATTTATATTTTAAATATAAAAAATTGTTTATAATATATTTTATGTTTTTAATATGTAATAAAATTATTCACTTTTATTTTGGTTAGTGTTTTGTGTCAACGAGCCTTTACACTGAGCGCGTTATCGCGGCAGGCAGCACTACTCGCCATTGTTTCAAAATGTGACCGCAATGACACACGTTAAATAAAGTGCTCTCCAGCGAAAATTTGTTTCATGTGCTGTGGCGTTGTGTAGTAGGCACAAAGTTTCAAATAGTTTGAACTGTAAGTACTTCCTTCATTAAACATCTTTATATTAGTCATGTCGTGATTATTTGCATGTGATCAATTTTATATGTAATTGATGTAATACCAATTTTGCATAGCATTACTTTTGCGTCTGCCATCTTTTGTTATTTGCACTTATGCTAGATAAGGTAAAGAAAAGAATTTTTGTCATAGAATATATTCTAAATTTCGATGAGAAATGAATATAAATGATTATTAGTAAAGCAAAATTAAGTCGGATGGTTGTATCAAAGTAGTAGAATAATAATTTACTTATTTTATTATGAACGAATCGTATCGGGGGATTGGTATATGAAAATATTTCTGTAGCATAATGAATATTGTCATAAAAATATTTTATAATATAAAACATTGTCGAAAGTGTTAATATACATGTAGTAGTATATGTAAGTAATGCTACTAAATCTTATGACGAGGACGATTTGGCCCAACGTATTAATTTTGTATACTTCCTCCGCAATTGGAATTTGTTATTGCTTGGTTAAAATTATATTTTGATGCGTAGAAAGCGACAAACAAGCGAGCTCTTGCAGTGAAGCCTCTATTGTTATTCGCGTTATCGCAACGGCCGGGTTAGCGATAAAGAAGCAGGTAGATGAGTTCTAGCGCGAATTCGACAATGTGCAGTCGACTTGTAGCATGAACGCATCACTCTTTAACGCATAGAGTTAATAACGTCGGTTTTAATTTTGTAAATGTGGTCGTTTGTGTAAAAATATAATTGCTAATTACAAAGAACAGTGCAAGTTCGTGGTTTGATTGTTTCATTCGTTCTTAATTACAATTAGATTATATATTCTGTGTGTAGAACATTTTTCTTGTTGTGCAATTGATTTCAGGCGTTATCACGCATACTGTGCACCGGTTGAGCGGTCAAATTGCATTGGAATGAAGAATATTATTAACTGTAAGTATCTTTGATTTCATTATGCCTTAACTCACACATATATAGAATAGTTACGTGTACATAGTAAACAAGTAGTGCATAGCCCAGCCATTAAAGATGGCATTAGTAAAGCATCATTTTTGTTGTTGCAGGCGATTTGAAGAATTGGTTTCTTGTAGCACTTCAGAGAGAACGCAACACGCTTATAAACAAATAACACAAGCATTTACTCAATTTGCCATCTCGATTTAACCTAAAGTACCTGTATACAGTTAAAATACAATCTTGTGCTTTCGTTTATTATTCCGATTTATTTTATTATTTCTTCTAGTCGGTAACACCACCGGTGCATCTACATGAATTACTCGCATCAGACGATTAACAAAATCATAACACGGTATAGTTGATGTGTTACACAAGCAACAACACATATTCAAGGTATAGATGATTCACGTATTTAATCAAAGGATACAGGTTTGCATATTGTATTTATCTATGTACTATCCCTGTGGTTGTGGGATAAATCGCGTCGTAAGAATAACACCACGGTGTACCCCGCCGGTCGTAAGAGGCGATCAAAGGGGTGGCTGCGCCTGCATAAGTTAATCCGGATCCTTGAGCATTTCACGCAGCTCGCGAGTTGCCCGCGACAATCGCAATTCGTTATTCAATTAAACAAATCCGTTCGTGTCGAGTGCGTGTTTCGTTAAAAAAAA
>JARJDU010024470.1:0-17798 GCA_030264695.1 Lissagria laeviuscula | reverse complement strand
AAGCAAAAATATTTCCATAACTGGGCCGATTTTAAGACAAAAAGTCAATAAAAATAAAATATACTTAAATTTCTTCTTGTTAAGTCGGTTGCCGTCTCGAGAAGGAAAAGAGACTTCAAACTTGTAATTCGTGTACTTTGGAGAATATATGTTGCTTCTACAAAGTGTGGATGAATACTCATTTATTTTACAAGATTTACATAAGACTTAACCTAAGGGAAAGTAGCGTACGTGACTATTGGGACAGAGGGCACTGTAACTAGACAGGGTCGGACATGTCGAATGGTTGGGAGTTTGTAGAATTTGGGTCGTAATTGATATTATATGACTATAAACTAAACTAACCTATTGCTTATTGAAATAAGCCGCTTGCCCACATTTGGCGTCCTAGGGACTTGCAATGGTTGACGTGGTCGTAACACTGGCAAGTTTGAAGCTCGAATGAATAATCGCTCGTGCGCGTTGATTCAGGCTAATTAGGCAGGCTGGATGCAACATTTTAATCACAATGCTCTACTCTAAATAAAATTCCATTTTATCTTTTGCATCATAATGAGACTGATTGTAATTGTCCGGGCACCACAAATTAAGAATGAACATTCCCAGATATCAAGCAATATTGAATAATAGGTTGATTTGCCACAATTCACTTAATTCCAATATGATCCTTGTAGTGACACAGCCAATTTCTTGGAGAATGTCGAAATCAAAAGTATTATAATGTATTAATTAAAAATCGCTTCCTTGTACATTAAAAACGAAACAGATTAGATTTGAGGTTTACAGTTTCAATGTTTGTTCGCGTAAAGGGGTTGTGAAGCGACTGTCTGTTTCTGTTATACATTTTCTTAGTTGACTGTGTTATAAGTCCAGATGCGTGAAATGATTTTGTTTAAGGGTAGATATGGGACTGAGAATTTATGACGTCTAGTGTTGAAGTGCGTTAATGTGTATATGTGTTTCTTATAACTAATGTTAAGTGAAACTAGGATGATATTTTTTTATCGTGCATGAGAATAATCTATGCTTATAGATTTACGATATAATTGATAAATGCTAACTTTCATGCACTATTCTTTGTCCAAACAATCCTGTTGCATATGCATTCCATTTCATAAATATATTACGCGCAATTACAAATCGTAAGTGCGCACCTAACCTAATTCTAAGCCTCTACAAATTTATTTCATCTCGTCCGCTTCTAATGACGACAAGTATAAGCCTAGAGGTATGTGCAAAAGAAAACCTATAATCCACAATTTTGTAAAAGATACGCTATTTTAATAAGTAATTTTATACAATATCTAGGTGGTAACTGTGAGTAATGCCATAACTCTTTACTCAAATTTTTCATTTTATCTTTAATTGTCCAGGCACAACAAATTACGAATATACATTTCCAGATAAACTGTATTAAATATCACGTTAATTTGCCACTGAATCATAAGTTCTACTTGAAACCACTTGATTCCAATAGCATCTTATCGCATTGTATTGTATTCCATTTCATAAATACATTTGACCAAACATTTTGCAAGTTTTCGTTGTAACACGTTGTATGTATTTGACCATCGGCTGGGTTACCATAAATCACCATTCGCCCAGCATGAATAGTTAGCCCCGATTATGACGGTCATTGTGTGATTTTACGAGAGGCAATAGTGTCCCCATGTTTGTATACACTCCACTGTGAATAGAGTACCTTTTGTTAATGCACGTACTCTAGGAATTACCGCGAATAGCAAGATGGGTGTGTGTGTTCTTTGCGTCGCTTTCACTTCGTTTCTAGTTTTCCAATCACTGCATTCCTTACTTGTCCAATGACCCATCGATTACTCTTCCCCTCTGGTCAGTTCCGACCTTATTTAAATCCTTGCAACCCCTGAAAACGTCCCCATATCTCCCAGCGACCAAGCCAGTTATATCTTTCGTGTTTATTGTAACTCTGTGTGTTTGTCACTTCATCATTCATTTGTATTTGTTAATTTGTGTAATTGTAAATTCAACTTTGTAAGTGTAAATTCGTGTCTTGTATTGTCACTATACGCGAATTAGACGAGTTTTAGCTCGTACATAGTTATCTAAGAAATTAACCCCACAAAGCCGCTTAGTAGCGCACACAATAACAAAGCTAAGCAGACTTACATTATTGAAATATCAAGAAAAATATTTATTTATAACTACATATTCAATTCTCATTTATGTTTGTACGCTCTTTACAGGTTTAACTTGCATCTTCCAATGTTTTCAAAACTTTTTTCATTTATTATTACTGTAAATAAATTTAAATTAATTGTGCAAGTGTTTTGGGTAACCTTGGACAACCGACGAATTTCTCTCTCACTCGGAACATAGAATGTAAAATTGAAAACAACGCAGGTTTTCTTGGGCAAAGGCAAAAGAATTGATCCAAAATATTCCGAATCTGCAAGCATACGGCTGGCTCGTTCTATATATATATATGTATATAATCAGAGGCAAAATACATTGGACTTTTTATAAATGTGTACGCAATTGTTTTCAGACCCTTTCGCAATTGACCAGTCGACCGCAATCGCCAGTTTGAGCAGCTGATTACCCCATATAGTGATGTCATCCACCTTGCAGGAGAACCTTTACCATGCGCAGATGTTCCAGGTCACAAAATACACATAATTCCGAATTCACGTCCACCGAATACTTGCCCCTGCAGAATACCGCACAATCAGAAGCAATTAGTCAACGAAATGGTTGCAGAATTAAAGAAAAATGAAATTATTAATGACAGCAAATCACCATATAACGCGCCTTTGTTGCTCGTGCTAAAAAAAATTACAGACGGGAAAGAGAACTGGAGACTGGTTGTTGACTTCCGCAATCTCAATCTCACTGTTCCTCATGTATATCTGCTTCCAAACATAACCGAAATATTCGACCAACTCGGTAACACAAAGTATTTTACGACCCTAGACTTAGCTTGAGGTTATCATAAAATTCCGATGGACACGAACGACGACGAAAAAACTGCCTTTAGCACAACGTACGGATACTATGAATTTTTCCGGATGCCCTTTGGATTAAAAAACGCGGGTGCCACATTTCAAAGAACCATGCACACAATCTTGATAGGACTGCAAGGAATAAAATGTTTTATCTACCTCGATGATGTTGTTGTTTATAGGAGAACTATCGACGAGCACTATAGACGACCACAAGAATATTGATAAATTCCGTCGCCATAATCTCAAAATTAATCTGGAAAAATGTAATTTTATGCAAAAGGAATGTAATTACCTAGGCCATATTATAACGGAAAATGGAATAAAACCAAATCTACAAAAAATAGATGCTGTTATTAAATTTGCCATTCGAAAAACAAGAGAAAACGTTAAAGCATATCTTAGACTCGTCGGTTATTACAGAAAATTCATTCACAATTTTGCAAAATTAGCTAGACCTTTATATGAGTTATAAAAAGGATGTTAAATTCATTTGGACACCATAATCACACCAGACGCGAGTAAATATGGCATCGGTGTTATTATATCTCAAGGAGTAATTGGTGAGAACAAGCCCATCTTATTTGCAAGCAAGACATTCAATAAAGCTAAAATTCAATATTTCACCACTAAAAGAATGATGAAAGCAATTCTATTGGCGATTAATCATTTTGGCACCATATTTCCCATCGTAACAGATCATAAGACGCTGGCGCAGGTAGTTCGAGTGAAAGACCCAGGAGCAAGATTAACTAAATACAGACTTCAGTTGGAAGAGCTCAATTATAAAATTTTGTAAAAACCAGGCAAATTAAATACAAACGCAAACTCCTTATTCAGTGATGAATCCGCAGGATATCTGGAATTCATCGAATTGCTAACAAAAAAACCTATATTAAAACCAAAGATAACAGAAATTAGCAAACACATTTTCCTAGCACCACGAAACACCACTAAGGTTTTTCGGTTCAAAAAACAATTATCCCAACGACAAGACCTACATACAGTTAGATCAGGAATATCAAATTGCACAAGAGCTACATCAGAAACCAGAGATAGGAGAAATTCTCGGTATAGAAAACGACATCAACGAATCTTTGTTACACATAGTAACTAAAGAAAAGAATGAAGATGTAGAAGATTTCGAAAATCTGTGGAAATCAATAAAGATGTTAAGAGAAATAATTAAGAACAAAAAAAAAGAGTTGTATTCGGTAAGCTGCATAATAAGAAATGGCAAAATACGCGAGCCATACTTAGATATCTAATTAGAAACGTAGCAATCAGTGTGTATAAAATGAAAGAATCTAAAAACGAGTTAACAAATGTAGAGAGGCAAGAGATTATCAGGGAACATCACGACACGTTACATGGAGGACATCAAGGAGTTCACCGTACATTGGAGCGCTTAAAATTGCAATAGAAATGGAAAAATATGAAAAAAAGATGTAAAGGAATACATCGGAAAGTGCCCAAGCTGCCAGAAAAATAAACTCCAACAACCACATATCAAAATGCCTATGGTAATAACCGACCCAAGCTCTAAACCATTCGAAAAAGTTTATTTAGATATCGTAGGTCCATTGACAATAACCGAAAATGGTACAAGATATATTCAAACATTCTAAGATCATTTAACAAAACACTCAGCAGGCATTCCCTTAAAAAACCAAGAATCAGATACAGTTGCAAAGGCATTTGTCTATAATATAATTTGTAAGTATGGCATTCCAGAGACGGTATTAACTGATCAAAGTGCCAACTTTACCAGCGAAATATTTAAAGCAATATGCAAATTACTTCAAATAAGAAAACTACAAACAACAGCCTATCACCCACAAGCAAACGGAGCTCTAGAAAGGTCGCATCGCACATTGGCAGAATACCTTAGACACTATGTTAACAATAATACTAATGACTGGGACGACTTTATCCAACCAGCAAGGTTTACATATAAGTCGACACCCCACCGAGCCACTAAGTTCACCCTACACAAACTACTATATGGAACTGAAGCAACCCTACCATCTGCAATAAAGAAGGCAAAACCATTATACAATTACGACTCCTACATTGATAAATTACGACATAAATTACAACGACTTCATGAAATAGCCAAGGAAAACGCAAGAATTGCTAATTTGAGAGCAAAGAATTACTATGACCGAAAAATTACCAAAATTAGTAATCAAATTGGCGAAAAAGTCTTAATTAAAATTAATGCAACAAGACCAGAGCCCTGTATGGGAAAGTTTCGAATTAAGGAATACAATTGCGACAGTAAAAGATAATAAAATTAGATCACAGAAATAAATAGAAATGAAAATAAAGATAAGATTAGCATGTGAAATTAGAATTAGCAACTGAAAGTATGAGGCAGATGTGTGGAGAGAAATCATCGCAATTATAAGGTTTGAACAAAAACTATTTTCACAAAATGATTTATTTTGACTAACAAAATAAAACAAGTGCAAGCGTAGGGTTTATTACTTCTATGCTATGGATATTCAAAGCATATACATGAGTATATTCATGTTCTAAGTAAGGATGAGAATTTTTATTTGATGGACTGAAAAATCGGTTAGTTAGATTCAGTTATTTTATATTTAAACAATTAATCATTGATTTCGGTTTAATCGGTAAATAGAATCGTATCTAAGAAAAAGTTGGTCAGGTAGTACATTTGGTGGAGTGATTGTTATATTTAATGTAAAGCCGTGTATTCGAAACTCTCAAAATTATGTGTCTATGATTGTAGTCTTAATGTGTATGAGAGCAAAAGAGATGCCAGTGTGGATTTCAGAATCGTGCTGTACTTGTATCGCCTGTGTAGTCTGTGTTCCAAGATCGACTCGAGTCGCTAGAGAGAGTTCGTCCAGGCGCTCAAAATCTACAGTTGTCCCCTGTCTTGGATGATCTTATTTTGACTATCTTAGCTGTTGATGTCTTCTAGTTTTAAATTGCATTTTACCAAGTTGTAAGCGGTGTTTCGAAAGGTTGCCGTTAGAGCCTCAGACACGACAGTGTAATATTGGTCGGGTACAAGCCTAATTCAATTTTTTTCTTTTCGGGTTTGATATATGTCTTGAAGAATTCGATGATGTTATGTTGTAGGTTATCTAATCCGATTTGACCATGAATTCTTGATTTATCTGCGTATATGGTTTCTGTAACCGGTTTTAGTGCGCCAAAGTTCACAAATTTTAAAACTAATCGATTTTTGAAATAGTTTATGGGTCTTTCTGAGATAGGTATTAATAGTACTGGTTCTTCGCAATTAGAGTGTTGTGTTCGGCTCTGGAATTCTTCTCGTAAGGTTTCGCTAGCAGTATCTGTAGACTGACTATTTGTCTCAACAGATTCTCTAATTTCATCAGCATTATCGGTCAATTCGCCCCCTTCATCGAAATCGCTTCTTTCATCTTCCAGAGGTAGTATATAAGTACATTTTATCGTTCACAAAATGATCATTCTCATCTTGGAGGGTATCCTTTGCATGTATTTCTACTCTGGAGCCATCTAACAAATTTTGCGTTTAGATTTTTAAGCGAAAAGAGCCATTGCAGTAGCTGGTGCTCCGTCAGAATGGTAAACTTCCTTCCGTAGAGGTAAGATCGAAAGTAGATAACCGCCCACACTATAGCCAGCATCTTTCTTTCAATCGTTGATGGTTCTAGATGCAAATGCAATTGGTTTATCTTTGCCTACAGGTCCTTGTGATAACAAAACTCCAATGGCAACATTGCTCGCATCAGTAGTCAAATTAAAATGTTTTGTAAAGTCCGGATATTGAAATAAAGGCTCGTTTGTTAGTAGGGTCTTGCAGAGTTCAAACGATTCCAGAAATTGTGGTGTGTGCTCCATTTCAGTTTCCTTTTTCAGGCATGATGTCAAAGGTTTAGTAATTTTTGCAAAATCCCTAATAAATTTTCGGTAGAAGCCCAGAAGTCCAAGAAATCCTTTAATTTCCCTTTTACTTTTTGGAATCGGGTACTTAGTTATAGCCGCGAACTTGTCCGAGATAGGTTTTATACCTTTATCAGTGATGATGTGTCCTAGGAATGACACTTTGTTGAACTTTTGTCGGGTTGCAGTTGGAAATTGCTCTCCTTTAATCTTTGAAACACTTTGCCTAGGTTGACAATATGCTCCTGTAGAGAAGTCGAATACACAATTATGTCATCCATATATACTAAACGTATGTGACCTTGTAAAACCTTTAGAAATTCGTCCATCACCCTTTGAAGTGTAGCTGGGGTGTTCTTAAGCCCAAATGGCATACGCATGTACTCGTAATGATCATGTTTGAATGTAAGTGCCGTCTTCTTAATGTATTCCTTGCCCATCTCAATCTGATGAAAATTGCTAGCCAAATCCAGCTTTTTGAGAACTACCCAAATAGGCGATGACCATGGTGAATCACTTGGCCGTATTATTCCTTGTTTAAGCATTGATTGAGTTCACTTCATTCTTGTGGATGTGTGATGTTTTACTTTGTTTGTGAATGTTAGTGGGTCGTTAGTTTGGTGGAATATACAATCATATTTTCTGCATAGTCTTAGAATCGCATCACCTTCCTCTTGATTCATGTGAGTCGTTCGTATTTCTTTATCAATCAGGTTGGCGTAGGATGCATGAATGCGAGGTGTTTCCATGGAGAAAAAAATATATTCAGCATCTAAGTTGGCGCATTGAATCGGAGTTGTTATTGCAACTTGTACTGTGTGTTCGCTTCTATTCCTAGCTTCTGCCCATGCGATATTGTTCTTTGAGAATGTAAGTGTTGCTCTAATTTCAGAGTCTTCTATCTTTGTTGGAGTAATGACAACTAGACCGTTCTGCTTAGTAACTGGAAGTCTAATCTTGGCAATGCAATGGTATGTGGTTTGAGTTGTTTGGAATAGAATTCGCGCTTACTTGTTTGGTAGAGCTGAAGTAGAAGCGTTGCATTTTTTGTGATAAGCGAAGAATATTTCAGGTCAATTCTTGCTTCTAGTAATTTTTGAATGTAAAGACTAATTAATCAGTTGAACGTTTTATGAAATTTGAACAAATGAAACTTTGGTTTATGGTTGCAATTTAATTCCTCGGAATTTCGGCTGTAAATTCTTGCATATAGTCTTGAAAAATTGAAGTTACGATGTAATCATTCATTAATCTTTATAATGAATGTACTGTAGTGTTTAAAAGATTTGGTAGATCCTGTATCAATCAGTAGTTTTAATGGTGCGTCTTTGATGCTGATGCAAGCAAGTTCTTTCCGGTTATTAAACGAATGCAGCTCTATATTAGTTATGTTTCGGCACTCGGATCTTCGTCCAATTGAAAAATTTTGTCTTGGTTTTCGGTGCGTTCTGGCTGTTCATCATCGGCAGCTTCGTACTCGAACGATTCGTCATCGTGGTGATCTTCAACGTCGGTATTATGGAACTCCTGTCTGGGAACGGATATGCTCGTGTTTGCGTTAGTGTTTCTTGTCATGGTGCTCATGGGTGTAGGATTATTCATTGATGTGTTACCCCTTGGTGCCCATACGTTTACTGGTTTTCCAAACTCTTGATCGTTGGTTGGGTACCTAGGTGCAGAAATATATTGTCTCAAGTTGATGATTAAAATTCATCTGTTCTCTTCGAAAAATAAATTTGAGTAGGTTCGATGCTTCTTTGAAGGTATCGGATATTATTTTCTTCTTGGATGTATTGAATACCGGATGCGAAATTTTGGGGTAGCATCGCTTTTGTCGTTGATCCCAATAGTTCTCTTAAACCTGCTAAAAATGTTGTTAACGTTTGTTTTCGGAAAAAGAATTATGAGTTATTGATGTTAAAAAAGTACAAGGCTGAACGCTCTGCGCATGCTCATGGGGGCTATAAACAAACAATAGGCGCGGATGTAAGAGGAGTGTTTGTTCATGTTTGCACGAAACAAAGTTATTCCTCGCATTATCTATATTTATATTTAATCAGGGAATATTTTAATTAATTTCCAATGGCATATATTTATATACGTTAGCAGCATTAATTAATCCTAGGTGAGCAGCTTGGCTTTTGGTTGCCTGTAAAAAAATTTTCTAACATAGTATTAAAATTGAGGAATTAAGTTTTTAAGATAGATATTTAGCTTTTGAACTTTACAAACAAAAAACAATAGAATTCCAATCATTGCATACTTCATAAACCAGAAAACTACTATGATAATACTACAAAATAGTGATATATAATGCTTCAAATGTTAAGAAAATTATTTCAGACACACTACTATATTTAAATACATCCAACATTCATTGTTACAATAACAAAGCAATTTACAATATTAATTTAGTCACGTTTCTCATATAAATTGCACAAAAATATATATACAAATTTATTCAACATGTTCATGATGTGATTGAGCTTCACTCTCACGCCAGTTATGTTTAACTGATTCTACAATCCACTTCCACCATTTTGATCTTGTAAAGTAATAAGTAGCACAACTTAGAATAAAAGTCCATGAAGCCACCAGTAAAACATCTGTGTCCTTATTCAAAGCACTTGCCACTGGTCCTGAAAAATCTGCTGATGTTACAAAAGACTTCTCCTCAGCCAAAATGCCAGTATTTTTTGTAATAAACTTAGAAAACTGTTCTAATGTATAATCACTCTCATTGAATTTATCGACAATCTTGCCATTATGTAGCAAAAGCAAGGATGGTACTCCCACAATTCCATTTTGTGTGTTAAAGATATGATACATGATTGCATTTATTGCAACCATCTTCAGATCAGGAAATGCTCGAGGCAGTGCATTGAAGTGTGGTGCTGCAAGACTTGAAAATGGGCAATGTTTTGAATAAAACAAGACACAGAGACAATTTGCTGGCATATCTTTGCTGGTAATATTTGGGTTGGGCATTAGGAGTTTGATGAGCTCAGTGTCATTAACCATTTGTACTTCCTGTGTGCCCAATTTGCGTATGCAATTAACATGCTTTAGAGTAACATTTGATTTCTCAACTTCAATTTCTTCTGATGAATTGCTAACTGTTGTCATGTTAGAAGCATCAATGTGCGTGTCGTTGTTTTCAGTGGATGCTGGTAATGATTCAAAGGCCGATGACAAGGATTCAACTTCCTTCGGAATATCTTCTTCTTGTTGAATGTTTGATACATGATTCACTATCTCGATGGTTTTTTCTTGTGCACTACATACTATAATAATAGATATTAATATATTCGTAATTAATATATTCATAGCTTACCTGAAATTAAACAAAAACTAATAAATACCGAGTAAATATGTAAAAATTTGACTATTTTCATCTTAGGTTAGTTGATGGTGTATACTGATAATAAATTCGACAATAGCTCTTTTTTCCGATTTGTCAGAACTGCTTGACATTTAACGTACAGGGCCGTATTTCGTGTAGTGGAATTATTCATTTACAGAAATTTTGATTGAAAGCACACAAAAACGAATTCAGTTACATAGGATTTATATTTAGAATTAAAACAACTCGGCAGGCATTTTTTCATTATTTAAACCTTTAACAATATTTTCAACGGACATCATCGCCATTGCATTGCGAGCTGTATAGGTTGCACTTCCAATATGCGGTACAATCACACAATTTTTTAACTTAAACAAAGGATGATCAGTTGGGAGAGGTTCCGGGGTCATAACGTCCAATCCGGCTGCCCCAATTGTACCATTTTGTAATGCCCGCAGTAGCGCATCTTGATCAATAATCCCCCCTCGCGCAGTATTAACTAAAATCGCAGTAGGTTTCATCTTCTTAAATGTCTCATCATTAAACATGTTTGTGGTTTCCTTGGCCATGGCTATGGTAACTATTACAAAATCGCTGTTATTCAGAAGTTCATCAAATTGGACGTGCTTAGCTCCAGTAGCCTGTTCAAAATCAGGTTTTGCCGACCGATTGTAATACAGCAATTCTTTTGGTTTGAAAGGTTTGATTCTCAGAGCAACTTCCTGTCCAATTGTCCCAAGTCCCACGATTCCCACAGTCGCCCCAGCGATGCCGTGACCACACATCCAGAAAGGCGACCATGCCGCCCATTCGCCGTTTCGAGCAGCTAAGTTGCTTTCAAAAAGACGCCTGGAAGTAGCTAAAAGAAGTGATAAAGTCAATTCAGCAGTAGCATCAGCAAGAACTCCCGGCGTGTAACCAATTCGAATGTTTCTAGTTTTGATTTCTTGCACATCCAAATGATCAAACCCTACGGACATTGTGGCGATCACTTTCAAGTCCTTCCCAGCATCCAATAATTCTTTATCCACCTTATCGGTTAACATACAAAAAAGAGCCTGTTTACCGCGAATATGTTCCATGAGATCCGATCTAGACACCGGTCCTGTGCCTTGCCACATATCTACATCGCAGCTGCAAGTTGTTGGTTAGAACGTACGAATGCGCTAACAATGTAATACACTACGTAAATATTACTCACTGCTTCTGAAGTACTACCATAGATTCATCATCAATTTTCCGTGTTAGGTAGACTAGTGGTTTCAAAATTTGTTTAGAGGCCATTTTGGCTGGTACTCGCAATAAATCGAGTCCGTGGTTTAATAATCTGGTGCACATTGGCTTGATTGGAATATTGGATACTTAAAGGTGACCAGATTTTAACTTGGATGGAATGAGAAACGTTTGCCCTGAAAGTCTCTGCAAGGGTGTTTCTATACTCTTAAATAAAATAATTTTATAAGCATTTTTCCATATCCTTCAATATATAAAGAAGAGTCGCTTTTTTTGTTCGCAGTGATCTCATAAACTATTGAACCGATTTTAATGCGGTTTGCACGATAAATTAAAGAAAAAATTAAGGATGGACATAGGCACAAGCAAACAAAGAAATTTTCATGAAACAATTGATAATTTCCCAAAAAAATATGTACTGAACACACAGCTCGTCGGCTGCACAGTACGTTGCATAACTAGGGAAGAGCGTAAAGCTACGTGGTGATAACGGAAGGAAAGGGGGGAATTGTGAGGTATATAGATAAGTGCTGGTTGTGAATTGTATGGATGTTTTTCGCTATTGTTTGTTGTAAAGTTTTATTTGGTTGGTTAAGATTGCACTTTGCAAGTCGTTATTATTTTCTTTATTATTTCCTTAATATGGTTAATATGGTAATATTGATTGCAAAGTCTTAGATTGGCAAAAGAACGGCGGCTTCAATTAGAGTTCGCGGAGAAAGACAAAGAGCTGAACCCGATTGGTTTTGAAGAAAAAAAGAAAAGTCGGGTTTCCACTACAATCCTGCAATTTTTGTCAATACTTTTCTCTCTCTTTCTATTTTCTCATAAACTCCAGCAAGGCCGGGCAAGAGTTTATTTCGAGTTGCTGTATTCATGAATTATGTCAGGGATTTATTTATGAAAGATTATGTTTTATGTTGATTATTATTTATCAGGAACAACCTATACTGGATGTCGTTAATATTAGACTAACAAAGAAAAACTAAAATACAAGAGATATAATAATCTCTTTTGCGACAGGATGTTTAGAGGTTTTTGTCAACTTGTGGTATAGGTAAACTTATTTACATTGCCTTTTTATAATAGTGTTAAATGTTGTTATTTCTTTCAGATGATAAAACTTTCTGTAAACCTATCACCAAAACAAAGCAATTATATGAATACTACAGAAAATATATAACTAGGAGCAAATGCTGAAACAGAAGAAAATATTTCTTCAAAAATAAAACGTAAGTTGCAAAATATTTTGAATGTATTAACCTAGATCTTTAAATAGTTTCTTAAAAATTTCTATTTTGTTTTAGGAGTCATTGGCAAGAATTAAGGTATATCATTTTGGGGTCACTTTAGAAATATTTTTATAAACATTTTTGTGCCCAATAAAAATATTAATTCTTAAAGTTTGCTCTTTTTATTGTGCTGTTGCCTTGCACTACTTCTGGACTCCAAAATTGTTATATATCGCACTTTTTAGACATTGGTACCGATAATGTGAAATATTATGTGATTACGTGTAAAGTCTAAACAGTTTTTCCGTAATATAGTAATTTTTTAAATTTATTAATACTGAAGTGTAATAGGTGCAATATATAAAAATTGTTATCTGATATAACTTTATTATATATCTGATATATAACACGGTTATGTACCAGAGTTGTAAAATTGTTATGTTTCAGAGATGTAATACCTAGAGAACCAAAAAACGGCGTTGGTACAAGTATGCGCCGTACATCTAACAAGTATGCTACATAACAAGCGAGGTTGATGTGATACTTGTTATATTACATATTGTTGGCTCCAGCCAAGAGTTGGTATTATTTAGATTAAGCCAAATGCAGCAACAAGGCCATGTGGCTGGAGTGCTGTTGATTTAATTGTTTAATTTACGGTCAGGCATACCAACTTTTCTTTTATATAAATTCTGCTTTCTAGTGTTAATTGAGATGCCTTCCCTGTGTCACCATTCCAAGAATTTGCATCCCTTCGTCTTTCATAAACACATTCTCACATTCCATCGCTTTCTTATTATCTAACTCCCTCTCGCGGCAACCCTCCTATTCCCCAGGCATTAGATTTAAGTAAAGTTGTAAATATAAAACAGTGTCTTCTACATCTTTGACAAGTAAACGTTAACTTCATCTTCTTACATCGCTTCAATATTTTCTTTGTAAACCCATCATACTCAAATCGCAACGAACCAGTACCACTAGACAACAGTCATTTCGGTATAAGGAAGTACCGACGTACGCTCATTAAGCAATCTTAGTGCACGACAATTGAGCCACACGCGCACCTAATGTTTGCGCTTATATACATATACATCTCTGATACAAGGTTGTGCACACTGGGATGAAATGGTCCTGTATATGGCAGGCCATTAAATATTGCAATATTAACGTTATCCATTATATCAATGCATTCTCCAATTTCTGAATAAGATAGCTGGTTGGTTGATGGGCTTGCGACCCATTTATGTAATATGCAAAATCTGCAACGAGACCCGGTCAAGCGTAGAGAAAGTTGGTAGGCCTAGGCCCTACTAAAGGCTGTTGCGCTCCCCTGATAATGATTATGATTATAATAATGCAGTTCTCATGTATTCTCTAGCTAGAAAAATGTATATATATATTAATGTTTCAAACATTTGTGTCAAATTTTTATAGCCTATACAAACCTACATGCTTGGACCAAAAAAAACCAACATTGGTACTATATGTTAAAGGAATAAAAACATAGGCGGGGTTACGCACCTCTAAAATGAAAGGGGGTAGGAATTTACTGCAAAAGGATTAAGGAAAAATGAAAAATGTTACAAAATCAAACAAGAGGAAAATCAAACAAAATTAAAAAGCATACAAAACATCTCAGGCAAAGCCTGGCAACCCGCTGATTCTATTCTATATTAATGATAACATTTTTAGTGTATTTTTCAATTTTGTATTCCACGTTATGCACTTTGTGGTCAAATCTGGACTAGGTCGCAGCCCCCGGCACTATTTCGAGAGGCAAGGCGCCGCCCTGGCACTACAATTTTTATCAAAGATATCTTAAATTTAATTTTCTACTAGTGTGTACGCAGTATAAAGAATATATGGAAAGAAATTAAATTTGACTGACGGTTCGGAGATAATCAACGATGGAAGTTCACCCATTTGCGGTAAGAGCTAAAGAAAAAGTGTCGATGACAAATGGACATCCATACCCTACCAAAAATAATAAAAATGAATCAACTTAGGTGAGCTAAAAAAAAGTCGACTATCCTCAAAATGCCAAATATACACCCTTCATCGATCTAGTCGAAAAAAGTCGTCAAATTTTTGTTAAAAATAATAAGTCGTGGCACTATTTTATTTGGCACTACACCCCTGCCAATAAGTAATAGCAATGATGGCTTTTTAGAGGCGGTCATGGTACAGTAATTAGTGCAATGAAACATTGTACCAGAGATAGTAGTTGCCCAGTATAGCCTCTCAAATAGTATGACTGTGTGAGAGCCTACACCTTTTTCGGGATTTGTAAATCTATTTCTAGGTGAATTAGTATTTATCAACTATTTTATTTTGTGTTTCTTCTCTGATCTTTATTTTTGCTCCCTTTTTGAAAATACGATTTTCTCCAGGTCTTCTGCCATTTCTTGGTTTTTCTACTCTTTTCCTTATTGTAGGTTGCTTTTATTTTTATCTACATTTAGTCCTTCATCTATTTGTTTGTTTGTTCTTCTTCAGTAATACAAATGACCAATGCCTTTTTAAAAAAATACATAGTAATGTATTCAATTTGTTTTATTTTCAAACCCATAGAAACCTAATAGTTTAAATTGACAATCATTTGCAAAAACCGGAAATAGAGAATATGTCTAAGTAATGACATGTCGAATAATTACACAGTTATGCTAATGATTCGGTCACGTTAAGAACAAAATTTTCTAATTCAAAATTAAATTAGTGTGCATGAAAAGCGTATAATTTGAAGAATAAATTATTAACTAATTCTAGTAACATGTACAACCGACTACTAAATCAAGGATTTGCACTTCTGCGATCATGCGCTTTCTTGCGTCTGAGCGGATCTCGACCATTGTCTTCCGCGAAAAGTGCAAAACCTAATGTCTACCTAACTCGTCAAATCAATGAAGAATCTATGAAAGTTCTCCAGAAACAGTGAGTTTTTGTTTGCTATTTCATTAATTTTATTATATATAACCTCATTTGACCGTTTTCAGTTGTAATGTGGATTTGTGGAAAGGTTCAGGACCCGTGCCGCGGGAAGAAATCCTGAAACATATTCCCGGCAAACAGGCTCTCTTTTGCTTGTTAACAGACAGAGTGGATAAGGAATTATTAGATGCTGGGAATAATTTGAAAGTCATTGCCACAATGTCAGTAGGGTGTGATCACTTGGACGTTACAGAGATCAAGCAAAGGAAAATTCGAATTGGTTACACGCCGGGAGTACTTGCCGACGCTACCGCCGAGTTGACCATGGCAATCCTTCTAGCTACATCTCGGCGTCTATTTGAAAGTAATGCTGCTGCTCGTGCTGGGAAGTGGGCAGCATGGTCACCTTTCTGGATGTGTGGTAATGGACTTTCTGGAGCGACTGTAGGTATCGTAGGTCTTGGAGCGGTTGGAAATGGCGTTGCTATAAGAATCATACCATTCAAGCCCAAGCAATTGCTCTATTACAACCGTTCAGCAAAACCTGAATTTGCTAAGGCTACTGGTGCAAAACATGTTCCATTAAACGAACTTCTAAGAAATAGCGATTTTGTAATAGTTACTATAGCCATGGCCAAGGAGACCACAAAAATGTTTAATGATGAGACATTTAAAAAGATGAAGCCTACTGCGATTTTTGTTAATACTGCGGGCGATGGGATTGTTGATCAAGAAGCTCTACTACGGGCGCTGAAAAACGGTACCATTGCGGCAGCTGGACAGGATGTTATGGCCCCGGATCCTCAACCACCCAACAATCCCTTATTTAAGCTGAAAAATTGTGTGATTGTACCGTATATTGGAAGTGCGACTTTCACATCTCGTAATGCAATGGCAATGATGTCGGTAGAAAACATTGTTAAGGGTTTAAATAATGAAAAAATGCCTGCTGAATTAGTTTAGGACTGTAAAATTATGAAAATGTTGTCAAATAATTAATCAGTAGAAATTAATCATGTGTTTATTTTTATCAACAAATGTAATATAACTATTTTATTATTATTTATTTTTGAGTTTAGATATGTGAAATAAGTGTAAAAATTTGTAAATTCTCATAAGGGTTTAAGGGCCGTCTAACGTTAAAACACATGTAAAACTGCCATAAAAGTCGTTTTGGTTCCTAAAATTATAGTTTTTGAACGATTCAGTTTATTTTAACGCCATCGTATAGTATAACTCAAGATTTGCAAGATAGCAGGGAGGTTTTTTTCATAAACGCAATTTTGCATTTTTTTGAATCCAATTTCTCTTTGCCCTTGTGTTTTAGCTTCCCTGAAGTACATAGTATATTTGGAATTTGTTATAATGCTTTGCATTTTTGTTGGCATTTTACTCACTTGGAACAGGGTTTGAGTGTTTCATATGCAAAATTTAATGTTTATTGGCGCGTTCTTCTTCCATAGCTTGTCTTGTCTATGTATCCGTTCGTTATCTGATACTCTGTTGCTGAGTTTCGTAACTGTTTGCTCTTTTGATAAGAGGTTGTTAGCCTTGCAATCAATCCCCATATCGAAAGGTAATTCCGCCCGCTGTCGTTAGCCCTGATTTGGCTCTCTCTCCACACGGGTTGGACACCGTGTCTTGGGTTTGCTTCATCAGGTTCCCAGGATTCACCAGGTGTGGAGGTGAAAGTCGGACTCAAAGACCCAAAGCGCCCGCCAATTTTCTTTTTCTGCAGAGCTGTTTTTTTTTGTGTCAATATCTTAATTGTTGTAGTGTTTATAATATTTTCTTCTAATAATAGGGTTGTCAGCGCTTAGGTACAACTAAAGGTTATAAGCACCCCTTCCCTTTCAGAAATAAACTTTGCCCATCGGTTTCAATTTCCCATGTTCACCCTCCAGCACCTTCCATTCATCCAGTCCTCACACTTTCATTTTATACATTAGGATTTGCCTCACACATGCATCCCAAATTCTGACAGTTACTTCCCAGTTTTTGCCCCATATTTTCTGCCATTTACGCCTCGCCGCATCCCATGCAACTCTCGCCTTCACTTGTATCCAGCGCAAGAGATTTCCAGCCTTTTCTGTACGTTTAAACCTGTATCCTAAATATGTAAACTCATTCACTAAATCTCCTTCCCTTTCCAAACAAATCGTTCATCCCTAGCTCTTT
>JARJDU010024464.1:0-11101 GCA_030264695.1 Lissagria laeviuscula | reverse complement strand
TCTCATTAACTTTATGTACTGCTATAAGACCTCCTTTTTCCTCCGACCTACACCTGGCTCTCGTCATCATCCACTTATCATCTAGTTCCATGTCATTTGCACAGAAATACCTCGGGCGCGAGAATGTCTGGCGCTCCGCGTACTTGATGTAATTCCATCTCATCCTGTTTCTTCCATGACCTTCTATTGACTCCCCACGGTCTGCCATCACACGACACTCCTCCGATATCCCCACTCTTTCTAGCGCACGCCTCTTATTTTCCTTCCACTTTTCCATCACACTCTTTCCACATCACTCTCATACGTAGTGCTCTTATGATAGTTTTGGTATACCCTATACATCTTTAATGTGCTGAAAATATGTATTTTGTAGATTAAATTAATGGATATGCGCTGTATACATTCTTTGCTAACTATCGAGCATCTAAGTTTGATATCTCAGGAAAAATATAATGCTGACCATTCCGATGTGCCAACAAAAACAAATAAACGATCTCTTAGACGTAGATATCACTCGTGTTCTAACTCTTGTGCCATACCACCAATGAATTCTGATGGTAATACGTAAGTTGCCTACACATTGGTGTATTTTATGTTTTACTAATTTACGGTATGTTATATTATTGATTAGAGCTCATTGGAACCCAACTTTAGCACAACGAATACAACATGTACCATTCAATTTTGATCCCATTAGTATTCTACCTTTGTGTCAACAGACCGAACTACTTTTTTCAATGTTTATTGAAGGTAAATCATATAATTAAACTTTACAACTTGTTCGTAATGTATTCTGAACATAAAAAATTTGCATCGTTCCAGAAAAAGTAAACGAACCATCTTTGAATCAGAATAAATCAAATTGTCTACTTCTTGACAACATCCAAAAACATCTAAATTGGATAAATGACTATGAACTTACTCTAACAGAAGTCGAAAGTCTTCGATTCAGCAAAGAAGTGTGCCAACGTCATCGAAACAAAGAACCGCACATTTGTCCCATAAAAGAAACTTCACAAGATTTTTCCTCGCAATGGAGATGTTTCGTGAAAGGAGTCTCAATGACTCATGTCATTTTAACTTTCATCCCTTCAACTCTCGAAGATTTAAAAAACATGACGCTTAGTGACTCTTCAAGTCCTGCCTTGCAAAATGGCAATACCCAAAGTTTGGATAAACCTGATAGGACAGACTCACAGAATAGTAACTACAGCGAAGTGCCAATTAACGTGAAGAACGTAATAATGCTTCCGATCTATGTCTACGATTGTCCTGTAGGAACTCTAGTAGATTATTACATAAATAGCTGCGAGACTAAAAATCGAGATGTCTATGAGGACCATAGATATAAGCACGGACACTTTTTTCATCAGGACTCGATAAAATTGAAGAACGAAGATTCTAGTGTATCTCCAGAACCAAAGAGTGACGAGTCCGAGATGAGTGAACCCCGAAACAATGCTAAACAGCATTGCAAAGCAATCGTTTTAACGCATTCCAAATGCTTTGCCATGTCTTTGTTCTCCGCTCTACATTGCAATAGTTTTATTGATAGTATTGATGTTCACGCGGCTATGGATCAATGCGAAGAGACTTTGTTTGATATAGATATTACAGATTACATTGAAACTGTGTGCAGTCATCTTAAAAATTCAGAAAGGCGAGGTGACATGACCATTGATTATTTAAGTCAAGCTGTGATTTGCAATGACTTAAGACCAGTGCATAAGTTAATTAAGGATAAGTTTCTTAAGATAACAAATGCAGCGTTTCAACCGATACCAGCTGATAAAGAGTTTTATTATTGTCGAAATTTGTATGAAAACCTCGACTCGAAGAATGAGGATAGCGATGATGAAATGCCGGGAAGTTTGATTGAGTTCAAAATTGATGGTAAACATAATTCCGATGTGGATGTTGAAATAAACGGAATCAAAATGACATCGTGCATGGATTCGGCTGCTGAATTAGGAGATATGAAAGATTTGAGTCCGTTATTTCTACATTTTGTATGCACAATTAGATATAGCAATCAGGTGCATAACGCTTCCGTTCGATTATTGCCAACTTGTATATCAGAGCTTATAGATAACATAGAATTCGATGGTTCCAGTATCGACGTATCCAAAATGTCGGTATCTTTGGATATACTCTGTCTCACTTTACCCAACGACGTGCAGAATGTCATCAGCGATTATTCAACTAAGGGTTTCCGCACGACTTCGTTCTGTTCGGATGGCTTCCTACCTAGTGGCAGTTCTGCCTCTGAAGCAAGCTTTTCCTCGGACTTTAAAGAACCAGAGCCTTTGTTTTACATTCCGGATTTGCAAAAGCGCGCCGTGCATCAGCTCAAAGACGAACTAAAATGGTTCCTTCAAGATGAAATTGCTACAGCTCTCTTGGACATTGAGCCAGTCACCTCAAACACATTAAACTTTGTCATGAAACATGTCTCTGAAAGCGCATCCAAAGACTCCTGCAGTATGGAAATCATTGATTTAAACTTCGTTTATGGAACTAATCAAAGCTACGAGAAGTTTGTCAAAGAATTCTACCAAATTTCAATTCCTTCTTACAAACTAACGAAAGAAGATGACCTTTACTTTCTCACCAAAAGTCATGAAGATGAATACAATAACATTAACTATGAAGAAGTCTGGGATAAATACAAATCTTCTGAAACCACTTTTGAAGTAAGATCGCAAAGTGATCTGTCTAGTATGAATAGTATGGATGTCATGGATCCTGGATATGAAGATGATATTAGTGATGCCGAAGAAGATTACAATTGGCTTATAGATTTGCACAATAAACGACCGAACTTGCCGAATTTCTGGCTTATTACAAGGATTGAACAGGATGTTGTCAAAGTGTATTTTCATTGTCGTTTTCTTGAACTGAATACCACTCATGTTGGGATTTACTATAGCGTACAAAGAGCTGTCCTCTTAGCTATCAGAAATCTCTGTAAACGAGTGAATCAGGCTTTGTTGTTGCAATCTTTGCATGATACTAGAACTTGCAATCATTTATTGGAATCCGATGAGAATTTTGGCGAATGGGGTGATAACAATAACACACGAACGGCACTCCATAGATTGAAAAGTATGGAAGAAATGAACGATGAAAGCGAATCTAATCCTTCTCCTAACATTGAAGCTGCGTCTGCATTCAAAGTTGGATATTTCAGTTGTCCTGTTATGTGGGAAATTCCATTTGTATTACATCCGAGGTTGAAAACCGGTCTTGGGAAAAGTTCTGGATTGAGCATTGGGATTTCGGCGTTGAAGAATGTTTTGGATAAGTTTTCGGTCACTAATAGGAAGAATATGTTTGTTTATAAGGATAATAAGGCTAATGTGTTTTATTTACGGTGAGTAATGTATATTATGAAGGTTTTACCTACGACTACGCGGTAAAGCGCATAAAAACGTACGACTTTACGCCCATGTACGCTTATTCGAGTGGGGGTAGGTAAAACGTTGTACGTACCTTGCGTGGCAAGGGTAATTGCATAAAATGCTTATAACCACACAAAATTTTGATTTTTAGATTGCATGAAAATATTCAAAATGTTTATGTAAAAGGTATGCCACTTAATTCAAATGAATTTGAACAACCAGTAAGTAGAAGTCCTTCGATTGCTTCTTTGCCAATTGGACCTCAAAGAAATGTTCTTACGAGATCAGATTTTAGTATATCATCTACAACAAGTGTAAGTTCAATATGAGGGATATGTTTATTCATTTATTTTTTATTTTTTCAATTTGTTTAGGCTGAAATTCGACCAAGGGTACGTTCCTTTGGTGAAAAAGATACCAAAGATGGCTACAGTGAAGATTCAGTGACGTTAAAAGTTTACGGCATTACCGAAGCCGGAGATGATATTCGCAGAGATTTAGTTCAAGTCTTACAGAACAGGTTGGATGATGCAGTGCTTGAATTGTTATCAGTAATGCTTGCAAGAAATGCCATGTGTCCATTAACACCTGAAGATGTACATTTTCTTCAGAAACCATTTAAACAACCTGAAGAAATCATACGAGTAAGTTCTGATAAATTCTTATAGATTTGTGTATAGTATACTATCGTACTATCAATTTATTTTTAATTATTGTTATTGCAGTTATCGATTCAAGAATATTCACTCAAATTTTTGGATTCTTTCATCTTATACCTCAAACAAAATCTATTACAATTTCTGAACATCCCTAAATACACTGATCCGAACAATTTTCGGTTCAAAGATTACACAGAAAACGAAAACAACAAGATCATCGATGATAACATCTTCCTTTATAATCAAAGCCAAAATCCAGCATCAGGCAGTCGCGGAATCGCTTGCATTGCCTTAGCAATCATCGAAGATTCCTCTATCTGTCTGGACAAAGTGAGCATAAATCTGCGCGAATTAATTGCTAATAAGAAATATATTAATATCATAGCATCGAAATTGGTAGACACGCTCTCTGAGAAACTGCCTTCGGTTTATCTAGAATTTCGAATTTGGAAACAGGGCCGCGTTAATTTCGATATTTTACGCGAAAGATTATGTGCTGCTACTAGTCATGCCACATGGGACATTATCACCGAGCTTAGCATTCTCAAAAATGGCCTCTCTAAGGAAATATCCCCGAATTTACATAACGGTCAAACGTTTATTGTGGAAACAATCCCTGCGACTACCACACAAGAATGCAGAGTTCATTTAGATCTTGATACAAGACTTGAAGGAGCTGATATCAGTGAAATAATGCGTCGAAATGAAGGCAAATACGAGTATGTTGCCGGTAGGAAACGATTCAAACGTACAATTCCTCCTCATTCAAACACCCAGCGCGCAATTATCTTTGATAATAAATACCCACAATTGCCATCAACAAGAGTACGAAGTGTTGATATAGATTCTTTTGAATCTGGACATGAAGGGCAATTAATCGATACATTTGATGAGATATTGAAGCAATGGTTTGATATTGCTATGGAAATAAATGCGCCAGCTTTACGCAGCATTTCAATTAAACTACATCATTCTCATCCGTTATATGGAACCATTATGGAACTTCAGAATGTGATATCTAGCTTTAGCAAGGATACAGTGAAATGCTTCTCGAACGATGTCACGAGAAACGTTTATATTCCCTATAAGCCTTCTTGCTCTGTACAAAAAGTTGTAATAATCGCACGGAATTTTGAACATTGGAAAATGCATCTGTTATCGAAAGATGGCACCGATTACCCGGAATTGCAATCGAATGCTTTGAAACAAAAGTTTCTTCCAGGATATGTGAATGGATCGTTTATTTCCAGACAGAAACTACTATGGGGGATTGTTCAATGTAACTCAGTACGTTGTTCTGTTGTTCTTACATTATATATCTTATCATATTTTAATAATTACATTAAATGATTTAGGTTGTGCTGTATACTTATAACTGGTCAAAAGAGAATGTGATGAAGCTGCGAGATCAATGTGCTAACTTGGAGCATTGGTTGAATATTCGAGCAGCAGTTTTATCAGCAAGTTGTGCTCAGAAAATGGGATTGTTTCATAATCAAGCTATGGATAGAACAATGTTCAGTTTATCAAATCCTTACATTTATTGCATTGGTGATGTGGAGGCAATGATCAAATTCCCCATTGAAAGAACAAAGCGTAGCCATGTCAGTGACACAATTCCTTTGGAAATCTTTCGTGATCACCATAGATTCATAAAAGATGATCATTTTGATCCTATTGTTGCATTCACAGTGGAAATGTATGAAATTAAGAAAATTGATAAAAAGCATAGAGGTAAGATTAAACTTTTTCACATAATAGTAGTTTACGTAACGAGTGTGGTAAGAGGCTTTTTACGTGCGAACGGAAAAGTTGCGCTCGAACCGCGTAGCAGCGAGTGCAGTAATTCCGTGATTACGTAATTGCCTCTGCCATGCGAAGCGCGTACATTGCTTTACCAATACAACATGCACGTTAAGTGTACCTGATAACTAATATATTATTTTATTCTAGATGAACTTAAGAAATTATATTCAATGTATCAATCAAGAACGAATACAAGTACACCAGGACAAATCCAACTTTTGATACAAAACTCAAGAGTTATACATTACTGCCATACTCCTTTACTATATTTAACTAGATTGCGGATTTTGGCAGCTGCAACTCGAGACCATTCAATAATGAGTCCATTAAACTACACACTGCCTGATGCTCAAGCCGAAAAATGGCATGGATTCGTCTTCCAAGCGTTTATCTCTGAATATAAACGATATCTGCAAACTATTGGATTCATGGCATTGGAAGTTGAGCATTCTACCAAGAAGCACAATTCGAGTAAGAAGCATTTACCACAGAAGGATATATATTACATGCAGAAAGCTATCCTCGGAGGAATTCTTTTCATCACAATGGAATTATGCGAACCATTTTTTATCACCAAATTGCATTCGGTTGAATGCAATCGGATTGCTACATCCAATTCACGAGCTGCTATTAATCAGGTATTTTTATAATTAATTTAATCAATGCTTGTTCTTTTCCTCACAGATCCGGATCCGTGCCGGTTTTTAAAACTCATCCGAAAAATCATATTAAGCTGCTCACGGATCTGTGGGAGAATCCTCCGAGTGCGGGCCGAGTTTGCTCATATGCCAGTTTTTGGTTGGCGATGTCTTTTATTTTCACAAAATGTGCCGCCCTTTGCTGTCCCTTTTGCGTTCGCCCTGCCTATTGCGTTTATCCTGCTCTTTGCTTTCGCCCTACCCTTTGCTTTTGCACCGCCTTTTGCCTTCGCCCCGCTCTCGGTACACCTCTGAATTTAATAATTAGTTTCTTTAACATGATTTGTTTTTCATTGACAGTTTACACAATCATTTTTGGATGAAAGCGACAAGATCAAAGTGTTCACTCATTTGCACTCCTTCACCTATGACTTTCATCTTCGTTCAATCTACAATTACATAGCAAATAACAGCGGATACAAAGTATGCGAAGGATACCATTTGACTCATTTCTTAGACGATTTTATGAAGTACTATAACAAAGCACCGAATTACGCGAGGAATTTGGTTCATGCCGATACAATCGTCATCCGGAATTTGCGCACTGAAGGGAAACATTTGTACACATACCTTTTGAGCAACGTTAAGCAATATAATTTAAATGTGGTCAATATGACGGACGACTTGACTCATCTCACGGAATACGTCCTCGTTCAGGTATCTAATATTTCCGGAGTGTCTTATAAGGATTCTCAGGATAGACAACACACTGACGATTTTGATATTACTGTAATTATTTCGAATATTTGTCCGAATTATGATCCAAACGAGTACAACCTGCATTTGAAATATTATTTAATTTTGACTTCTAGAAGGTAATTTGAGATTTTATAAACCAGTATTACATATTAGTATAAATTGAAATGATATTATTTTAGGGAGATTTATCCCAAAACTGACATGGAAAGAAAACTCGGTAAATTCCGAACAGTTTCTTGCACTAGTAGATCGAATTTTGAGGAAAAACCCAAAAACGATGAATTGGATTTCGACAAAGAGCTAGAGAAATCTTTCGATAAGAAGTCTGATTCGGATAGATCGCTTATTTTGCCTAATTATCAATCAACTGATGAAGAGTCTACTGATGATAGACGATCTCGATTTAGAAGGAAACCCTCGCATCTTGCCATCAAACAAGAATCGGTTAATTATCTGGGATATTATTCTTCACATGAACAGCTTATGCAACAACTTATATTAAATTGTGCAGATAATACACAGAAAACTATAAGGGATATGGTAACACAAGGTTTGTATTAAATTCTTATTCGAGTGGAGGTAGGTACAGCGTTGTACGCGCCTCGCGTGGCATCGGCAATTACTGCACTTACCATTCGCTTTACGTAAACTACTTTTGTTCTTTATTAATACATTTATTTATTGATAAAATAGGTGTGGTGCACTGCAGGACGCATTTATTATGGAATAAACTTCTTTCTCAACAAGACACTAGCCAATTGACCTACGCAGAATTTGCAGAGTTAAAAAGTTTGGCAAAGTTAGAAAACCTTTGTGATATTCATCCAAATCTTGATACATTAGTCCGCCAGCCATTTGCATGGTATCAAGGTTTAGCTAAAATCTTATTGAACAAGTATCAGGACCAACATAGGACATTCATTTCTGATGATGGCAATATTCAGCATTATGTTATTCTTCATCCGAGATATGTTGGGGCATTTATGATGCTTTCTATAGATATGCATATTAGTCGAGGGGTAATTACTACTTTTATGTATTACTTTATCTTTAATATTTGATTTAAAGTTCAAGTATTAATGATATGAACTTTGTTTTAGGATTTATATGCAGTTTATAGAACATCACATCGATATGACGACTCAGACGTGTGCATTTTGGACAGGAAAACACTTTTAGATGGATTTATCAATTGTATATGTTTTTATTTATGGAGTGACATGATATGATGATTTGTTTTTTCTCTAGACAATGTCGCGTAGATATAATCGTGTCTTATTTTTCTATTCGCAGTTTTTAATATTGTTAGATATTTTGTACTAACATTTATCTGTTGAGTCTATGAAGTTTATTGAGTGTTATTGAAATTGAGAGTTTTATGAAAGAGGAAATAGTATAAAGTGCCTTTAATGTAAATAATTTCATATATGAGATTAAAATAATTTTCTAGATTAAAATATTATAATACAATTGTGATTTTATACAACAAAATGAATGCAATATTATACATGAAAATTAAAGCTTCTGATGACATGAAAATTTTTTATAAACGGCCTAAATATTCATTTTATTCATTGGACAAAAATTTCTTTAAAAAGAGTTTCTTTAGGCAATCAGCATTATTTGGTTTAATTTATTATAGCAATATATTAAATGCAATTTAAGAAATAGAATATTATACATATAAATTATAGCCTTTGATGAAATTAAATTCACTGAAAATAAAAAATTTTGTAAAAAGATTTATTATAGGCAACCAACAATACCGGCTTTAGATTATTACACAGATAATAAAGTATATTATATTTACAAGTCGTAAAATAATTTAGAGTTTGCTCACATGAGTTTAATAACTATTTATCAATTTAGGATACATGAGTCGGCTGAATAAGAAAATATTTCATATAAAATTATGTAAATGCCTTTTCACGTGTTATATAACCTAGCATATCACCTCCCCCTTCCCTTCAATGCCCCGTTGGAATCCATCCACTATATACTCCATTCCATTCTATCAATAAATTAAACGTCCATTAAATTGCACACTAGTTGTGTTCCATTATTAGTATATTATCAAATTCATAAACGCAACAATGCCCCCGACGGCAACTGCACCATCTCCAAGATACAATTATGCTGGAGAAGAGGTTAAGGGAATCAACGCCATATTATTGGGCCCCCCTGGTTCTGGCAAAGGGACACAGGTAAGTTGTCATTAATTTGTGCAATGTTTAAATGGCTTAGTACAATATAATATGTTTTAGGCTCCAATATTAAAGGAAAAGTACTGTGTTTGTCATCTATCCACTGGAGACATGTTACGAGCTGAGATTGCTTCCGGCTCAGAGCTTGGCTCAAAATTAAAGAAGGTCATGGATGAGGGGAAATTGGTCAGTGATGAGCTAGTAGTTAATATGATCGATAACAATTTAGATAAACCAGAGTGCAAGAATGGTTTTTTGCTTGATGGTTTTCCAAGGACTGTTGTCCAAGCTGAAAAGGTAGCTTTGTTTTTTCAATACATTTTAATTGACATTTACATTTTAATGATAAATAGTTATATTATTAATACAAAATCGAAAATTTTAATACATAGTTGGATGGCCTATTGGGGAAACGGAGAACTCAATTGGATGCAGTCATCGAATTTGCAATTGATGATAGTTTACTAATGCGTCGCATAACTGGAAGATTAATCCATCCATCTTCAGGACGTTCTTATCATGACGAATTCCATCCACCTAAAAAAGCCATGACCGATGATATATCCGGCGAGCCTTTAATCCGAAGATCGGATGATAATATTGAAGCATTGAAGAAGCGCTTGGGAGCTTATCACACCCAAACAAAACCACTTGTTTCCTATTATCAATTGCGTGGCATACATCATAGAGTCAACGCCGCACAATCTGCCAATGATGTCTTCGCTGATATTGATAGTATATTCCTAAGAGCCCGCACAAGGAGATCTGTCTTAAACATATAAATCTTTCACATAAGCATTTCTACTAATAGTAACGTCAATACTGCGGTATTACATATCAGTCGAGATAGAAAATCTTCTTGTACAGATGATATTAATTTGACCTTTATTCATGATTATATAGATACTATGAAAAGACTGGGTATGTCTTCCAAGTATGTACAAAATTGATTTGAAGTATTGACTTACCCAGTGTAATTAGTAAGAATAGTAAATGTATGAATTTTTATGCATGGAATCATAAATACTATACAAATAATTATTCTTAAAGAAGGAGAACTATTTTCATATTTAATATTCATCTATGAATCGTTCTTTAAATTAGAAACACTCAATGATGAATTTATTTACATAAATTATTGTCTGTGCGCACAATAATTGTGACTATTTGGTTGAGGACGTAATATGATGTATGTATATGGGTAGCTAATTAATATTCAAAATACAGGAGATTGCATTTATGACAATTCGTTGTTTTATTTTTATACTTTTCTATTGTCCAGCTACATTAAGTTTACCACCATATATAGTTTTAGAAGCTGTACCTAGCCGAGAGGGCTCTAACCAGCTCCTTTGTAATCTTGCTATGCTCAAATTCGTTTCGCACAGTGCCAGATCCGTGTGCCTGTACTGTTATCAGCTGTACTTCTAGTAAGTGCAAATTGCGATGCACTGGTAGACACCGCACGTACTATCTAATTTCCCCACTACCACCACGATTGCATCTCCTCCCGAGATCCGTCCTCATGAGCCAGGTCTTTGGCTCCAAGTGATACAGTAGTGCGGAGAAAGATGCTCCGAGTTCGACAGCTATGGTCACCAATCTGCAGGTAGTAGTCGTAAGCTGGTAGGAAC
>JARJDU010024450.1:0-19039 GCA_030264695.1 Lissagria laeviuscula | reverse complement strand
CAACCTTTTAGTACAAAAAACCTAGATTTGTGCGATGTAGGGGGCTGTAGTGCGAACTAGGACTGGTTGAGTGGGATTTAGTGGATGGGGTGTGCCCCGGTATTATTAAAATGTATGCAAATTATGCTAAACAAGGTTACGAAATATAAATATATATATAGACTCAAATGTCTTTGACGGCAATGGAGGGCGGAGGGTATTCCGCCTTCTTCTTAACAGTTTCTCTGGCCTTTCCATTTGCATTCTCTTTGGTGTTTCGCTGCCGAGTTGCAATTACCGCCGACTCTTGAATTGTTTCATTTTGCTATCCTTGCCATTTTGCAGAAGTAGAATTTTCCGGAGAGACTCATGAATGGGCAGAAAGGGTGAAGAGACTTGCGTGTTTGTTTTATCTATGGTGTTATCTACTGCTCGTATTTTCACGTAGAAGTTACAGGAAATTAATTGAGTTAAAAAAAAGGTATACTGGGTGATTAAAGGAGTCTAATCTATTTTATCAAAAGTTTTATTGTACACCCTGTATATGCACAGAACTAAAAATCAAGCAAAACTAAAAGAAATAATATTCATGTTAAGCTGCACATCAACCGCATAACAAAGCCGACTATGACTTGGGAATTATTACAACGATACGATATGGAAGAATAGATGCACCCACACATTATGGAGGAGTGAGAAGGAGAGTGAGTAAAGGCACAGCGAACAAACGCCGGAAATGATTTCGTATTCGACGTTCGCATAGCTTTTATTATATTCAATTTCCATGTCGTTTATGTGCGGCGGCTAGCCGATGCTGGCGCAACTGCTTCCATGCATCGGTAACGATAACGGGCCACGGGCATGTTTTCGATTCGTGTTTATTCGCCATGTTTATTATTGTTTTTGTTGGTGGTGCTATTGCATTGCCTTGTCTGTATTTGCCTGTCATAACACATCGTTCTTTTTTCGTTGTTTAGTTCCTGCTGAGAGAAATTAGTCCAGCGGACTGTACTCTATCTAGTTATCTACCTATTGTTGCATATGTTCATCAGTTATTTGTTAAAACATTATTATGTAAACGAAAAAAATATGTATTTATGATCATAGGCAGAGGCGCATTAAGGGTTGTAGATCAGCTCCCACGTTTTTTTTACATATCAACTCCAAGCTGCAAATCCTTTCTTGGCAGCAGCAATCCTACGAATTGAAAAATATAAATTTTGCCGTCGTTGCAATTGCAATTGTTCTTTGGTCCACTTTGTGTAGATCTGCTACATATACTCCAATGGATATTACAGTCCATCATACAAGAGTACAGTATAGTACTAACATGGACATACTGTTTACTATGTGCAGTCGCATACGATGGCTGCAAGCATCAGGATTGGCGGCGGTGCCGGTAGTGCAGACCATTTTCGATCTCCTAATGCAACAACAGTGCTCGCCGCTCTGCGCCCGCTCCCGTTGTAATTTAATGAATTAACTTTACGTGATTTATCGTCCGGTTCGCTTCCATGCAGCACGAGCCATACATACAATCCAGCCAGGACGCATCGGATTCCTTTTTTTGGCTAGTTACGGCTTCCACCATCTCGTTGGTGGAATTGTCCTGTCCTCGGATGTGGAACAATTTTTCGACGTCTGCAAACCTCCCCTCTTTCCAAACGTGTGCATTCCATTCGCCTCTTTGCCGGTTTGTGTCTTTTCTGGTCCGCCGCACACGTTCCCGGTTCGGGGCCGGATGCACTAATCCAACACCAGCTAACTTGTAACTCGACTAGTATGGACCGTACATTTGTTCCTGTCCTCTTTACCCCTTTCTCTTATCCTTATTGTCCTGTTTTCATGTATTCACGGAATTCATATACAGTACCGCTCATTATTGGTGATTTTTATATAGATCTAGTGCTTACTAGATGAGATTGCAGGTGATCTTAACACATATTTTTGTAAAATTATGGAAAGCTTAAATTTACCGAGGGGGAAGCATACATTAACTGTAAATCAGAGAGCACAGAGGGCGAAGAAGGCTGAGTTCGGTGATAGCTTGCTTGCTCTTTTAATTAACTTTTCAATTAAACGTGTTTGGATATTACTCCTCCCACAACTCCTCCACCTCTCTATTTTTCTCCCTATCCATTGTATTATTCTGGCTGAAGTACTAGATCAGCAATGAACGGGCTGGAGTACATCGCCCCATTATTAACTTTCGGCGTTGACATCAAATCTCATCGCATGTCATCTCGTCAAGAGTATTAGCATCAAACATGAACACAATTAAAACAACTAAAACGTTTTTGCTGTCAGTCAGGAACTACTCGATGCTATCTCACGCGAAAGAATAACTTTGGCCCTAATTGGATTGCGTTCGAATTTATGCACGACCGACTGCACCGCTCCCCCTAACCAAAATGCAAAGTTGCCAGCTTGTGTGATTGCTTGGTTGCATACACACATCTCGTGATTAATGCCACCACATTTTGATCATCTTAAGGGCAGAGAGAGCAGCAGCTGGTAGCACTGACGCACGTTCGCCGCTCACTTCCGGCAGTGGCGTCACTAGCAAAAAGCTTCCTTCGACTGAGGAAAAACTCCGACAGCGATAATTAAGCGGCCAACTCGCCAGTTGCCAGAGTCGCCATGTTCCAGCTTCCATGTGTCGCTTCGGTGGATAGGCTTTTTGCGCGCGGAGCGGTTCCTGCACGATTTTTTGAAAATGATTTCCGCGGCTATCCGGGCTGTGTACACAGAGTAAAAAATTATTAAACGCTTGCTATTTGTAACTCCTGATGGGTTGACCGGAAAGTGACTGAGAGTGAGAGAGAGAAGAGAAAGAGAGACAGAGAGATAGAGAGTACTGCTACTTGAAAATGTGTTGCAATGTGCTGGAAAATTAGGGAAAAACAGCCGCATTACAGCAACCAAAAAATATTATAAAAAATCGACCGTCATCAAAATACGCCCGCGTCCACGTCCGCCAAGCCAAAGATATTAATTTCAGAAAGTCATGTCGGAATTAAAATTGAAATTGAGATTAAATTTTAAAATGAATCTTTTGGAATGGGAAGGAGATAGGGAAGAGTTACAGGAAAGATGAAAAAATTAATAACATAACCTGTTAACATTTTTACATCTCCGCCATATTACTTATGCAGCCCATGTTCCAATCTAAAACAAGCAACTGTTGTCTGTTAGAGCGACATGCAACGACTTCTTGATCTGGATACAGTTGCTGGCTGTGAAGCCTGAGATATGTTACTGAAATGTCAGAAATGATGTATGCTTTCTGTCGATATACAGTGTGTTCTACAAAACTCTCGCATAAACTCTTTTCCAGTATTTTTCACATAAATAACTTCTTTCTGCAACCCTTTTGCTCACAATGTATTTTATTAATGGTGTGACCGACATTGACCGTTTGTATGCCACTGGATCTGGATATGCAGTGCAATGCACATGTCACTTGCAAGTAATGCTGCTGACTTTTCGCCTCGGTGTAGGAGCAATGTTGACGCCGCTACAATCGCAAATCTCGAACGGGCGGCGTATTGCAGTTCTCTCTCCCGACTCCCTCGCCACCTCACCACCTCGCCATTAGTTATGCGCTTGCACTGAGCCCTATTCCTAGTGTAACAAATGTTTGCGCGTTCCGCATGCTGCGGATGCACTTGTTCACTGCCAGTGAGTGCCACCAAAGCTCCGAGGTGGCCTAGGGTGGGAAACATACAATCGCGTCACTTCAAGAACTCTTAATAGCCGCACTAATAGAAGTGACATTATGTTTGAATTATTTGATTGGAGGTGATTTTCTACAAATGTGTGTTATTTGTTTCTAGGTCATAAGGTAGAAAAATTGATTTCACTCGAAAGAATAGACTTCCTCAGTTGACTGTTGGTGTAGCTGTATAGTACTATACAGTATAATCTCATGGGAATAACCTTGAAATGAACATTTGGAAGGAACGCTTTTAACTGTTTAAGGTCAACCATTAACCCTTTGACGTTGAATCCCTATTGTTGAAACAGTTTAAATACTAATGACCCTCTTGAATACGCATCAAAACTTTCATCAAATTTCGTCTACGCCACGATTGATGATTCATGCATTCTGGTCGGGACGAGACTCGGCATGCGGCTATATGTCGGTTGTATGCATTAACGATTAACGAATAACTCGCTGCTTCTGCTGGTGCTGCTGACTCGTGCGCCCTTCGACGGTTGTTGACCCAGCATGACAGTTTCGATAGGGCAGTATGCATCGAGATTTTAAACTATGCTGACCGGCTGCAATGGTACAGCACACAGATTGATTTCACTTGTGCTCTTGCACATGGATATGTTGAATCAGGATGCATGTGCATGTGTGAATGGAAGAGTACAGAGTTGTGAAACGCATATCACGCGTAATTTATTATTTACACATGCATTAGAGTGCGCAGCGGCTGGGGCACACATGCCTCGGCATCTGTGGTGGTGCATCATCGTCATCGTCGTGGTCCATACCGCGCGCGCCTTGATGAATAGTTTCATATGTGCAATTTCGCATTGTTCGCTTTTGATCCGCATGCATTTTTAATACCACTTGCACAACCAGCAGGAACTGATAGTGTGCTCTATTATCCTTGTTGATATTTTATACACGGGTCCCCAAAAAGGATTTTTACAGCATGCCTAGCGGAAATTGGTTGAAAGGCAGACCAAGATCAAGGTGGGAAATCAACGACGCCAGATATCTATAGGTAAGGGCTCCAGGAGGCTCAGGCTCGATTTGGGCTGTAATGCAGTCAGAAAAAGATCTTGAACGAAGGATTCTCTTAGAATTTGCCACCAACGATTCGAGGAAAGACCTCAAACTTTGATGATTTGGTAAATTTCAATTGTTATGTCACCTTGTGATAGTGTTTATACCGTTGGAGACAAAAGAGACATCGTATATAGTCATATTGTGTTACAATTAGTTCAACAGTTCCATAATTGCTTAAAAACAATATTGACAAAACAGAGTTGTCGTCACAATCAAAACCATAGGCAATTGGCGCATACGAAACGAGAATCGAATGAGTGAACTTCGGCCGGCAACTAACCGCAGAGTATAGCAGAGCAAAGCCGAGTGTAGCGCGACTACAAACCAGCATCGGTTAATTATAATTAACAACGAAGCGGGCCGGCAAACAACGCAAGCATAACGCAAGAACAGGCGGCAGCATTACGTATGTACAACACGCTTCTGCTTGGCACATAATCAACTTTGTGTTTCGTTGCGATTGCGCGTTAGCCTCCACATCATTTATCTCCATCTTGGGGGGCATCACATAATTAATTAATAAAAATTGCGTGATTAATACCAATGTAAACACTGTTTTTGTATATTATATACGGCGCAGTGGGGAGAGTGAGGAAGTCTTCTAGACTCGTACGTAAGCTGGAAGTTGCGCAGACGTCTCTGATGCTGATAAATAAGAAACGATTTTCGGGACAAATCTGTCCAATATCTTAGTCCAGCTCGGGCATGGGGGAAACCAATAGTTTCTCATGAACTGTCGAGAGGATAAAAATAATAAAAAGAACAAACAAAAAAAAAGACATCAAGAGCTATTGGTATTGGTAATCACAGCAGAAAGTCCAACAATTTATCAAGTGACCTCGGTGTAACCCCAACTGGAAAGTTGTGCTCGGGACTGGATGAGGAACTGCCGCTAGAGAAAATCGGGATGAAAAGTAAAGACCAGTCTTGGACCACTAGATATGTCAGGAGTTCGATCCAGGAAGCCATGATATTTCTTCATTTATTTCATCTCGGTCTTCTTATTCAAACATATAAAGCCGAGGAATTTTAAAAGAAAAGGGGAATACACATTACAAAAAGTATTAGGATCAGGAGTATAAACCTAGAGTCAATTAAACTCACCTCATTAATACAAATTACCCTGAATTGCATTCGGATTGCTGGGACACTATGGATACTCTTTGCTAGCGCGGTTTGTCTTCGTCGCCCTTTAATAAGCCTTTAATCTAAACCCGAGCCAAAGCCTCCGAAGCTCCGATACGGGGATTACCCGGATATTTGAGTTGGAGTTAACTCACGCAATGCACTAGTGCCCATGGTATCTGCTGCGTTCTTCGGCTAGCTGGCTGCCCCGATTGGGGCAGGGTGTCGGGCATTAAACGATAATGGCAGCGACGCCGGCGCGGCTTAATTTAACTAAATATCCATCTTTTCATCCATCCCAACGTCCTGGAAACGTATCTAGGCATGTGTGGCCCCTTTCTCCAGCGAGTGCCATTAATCTTCTCGGCTCTGTGGGTTATCTACCCGACGTATCGCTACTCCAACCGCGTTACGCCATCCATATGCGCATATATGTTCAATGCTCAATGCCTTCTAAAATGTCGAAGGATGAATAAACGCGAAGAGGTTTTCACAGGTATAAATAAGAAACCCTTCGAGGTTATACGAATTCAAAGCAGGTACATTAATCTAATAAGAAAAACATCTCAAACACCACAAACAGTACTGTGACAAATTAAGCACTTCTTCCCACCTCCTTCCAACACCACACCACTGAAACTCGTACTAAGTAAATTCTAATTCTAAGTTTCTAGAAATAATTTAAAGATCCGTGCGAGTTCCTTCGCACCTACCTGGAGCTGTGTTCTGAGTGCTTGGCTTGTGTCTCTCTCTCTGCTCTACCTTTTAATTTAATTAGAGTAAACCCGCAGCAGTCGTCGTCATTCCGGGGACGACTTCTCGCGGACTAACTGCTAAACTGCCTTAACTCGAAACGCACATAGCAAGCAATCGCAGTACACACAGCCGTTATTAATTAACAATTAAAGTAAATTAGTCGCGCGCGCAGAGTAGCGAAACCCGAATGCTAGAAGAACCAGATCAGCGAAGAGGGAAGGTGTTTGGTGAGGAGATAGACGTAGGAATGGTGAGACGGAGACGTGGCCTGCGTGAGAATTTCGCTCGCGCGTACATTGGAATTCGTCGCTTGCTTATCTATCCACTGAAGGGGTCTTAATTATATGACTATGGTGTACCTACACAGGAGTAATGAGCAGTAAGAGGGATAGAGATATATACTGCTGCCTCGAAGCTTTTACTTCGAGATACGGGGATTGCTACCTGTTTGCTTGACTTGATATGAATTGGATGAAGTTTACTTGAATTGAAGTAAACTAAGTAAAGTTTGATAGTAATTTGAATATGGTTAATTATGGGCCTGATTTTGCTTTAATTTATATTTGGCAACTTAAATATTACTGGTTATTGAGTGTGTTACAATTTGATATGTGGTTTAGAAATCTTTGGGTTGAGATTTTTATTAAAAATTATACACTGCCATGAAAAAATTGTTGAATTTTTATGCGGTTTATGAATTCCCTAGTTTATTGGTGGCTGGCTTTTAAGGCTCCCAACTATAGTGGTGGCGAACAAGCTAATTGTAACACCATGTATTCAAAGAGTTATGTTACTGGCATTCTTGTACACTTTCAAAATTTTGCAATGGATGGATTACCTATTCTACACCACACTGACTAGAGTTAGAAAACAGGAGGCTAGGCTGTAAACATCCATCTATTCATTGGATAGACATGTTTATGTATGCCGATGCCGAGGTAGTGAGCGAGCACGCTCGTGCTGTGGTTCATTTTGTCAAGGTGCAAATTGAGTTTTCATCTTTTGCTTTATACACATCATCTGTTTCTGCTCACTCTCTGGGCTGCAAAATCCCACTACACTCTACCAAGGCACTCGGTGTAGTAGTGGTTTTCAACTCATATATTTGTGGTTACGGATGGGAAATGTGGAGATATGTAAAGAGGCAGGCAGTTATATATAGGCTATTCTGAAAGGGGAAAGAAGAAGAGTATGATCTTTCTGACCTACTTACTCTCCTTCAAGATGTACATGATATGTGGATCTGAGGGAGAGATTGGTTCATCCATTGCAGAGCGCCTTCATGAAAGAAGACATCAATGACTTGGCTTGGGTCTACGCGAGTCTTTATTCTACATATTGCTTGGCGTTGCCTCTTGGTTGGGTTCTTTATAAACATGAATAGTATCAGGATGATGGAAAGCTTTAGTCGATAGTTTTCGCTACGCGGTATGACCTCGAAGTGACCTTTCAATCTAAATTGACTATTTCTAACATGCGGGAAAAATAACGAAAACGCAAATTAAAATTAAAGAGAGAATGATAAAAAAAAGAAGTGTGACAAAGCGACAACTCGCGTCATGCTTTTTTTCATATTTGGGACGAGGCTGATACGCGCCATGAATGATGCGTGTCGATTATCAAGCACAACACACAATGGTGGCGCACTGTGTAATTCTGACATTTATTTTCGGGGCCGTTGTCGCTTATTCTGCGTTTGTCATTTTTGTCATTTGCGTTGGTTGGTGAATCCTTGTTGCGTTCTCGTTACAATTGATTGATGAAAGATTGATCGTGCGTGTCTGTGAGCATATCTCCATCTCTTCGTTTTTTCGCAATCGTTGGGCTGTGGCAAAAAACCCGATTTGTTTCAATTAACATGTCCTCCTTTCTTCTGCATGACCATTGTTCTCATTGTACTGTTTTCATGTTATTATTAGATTCGTTCGCATTTGTTTCTCCAATCGATATCTATTTATAAACATGTCCGCGTTTGAGGTTAAAGGAAGCAGTAAGTGTGGGAAAGGGGGGTAAATGTACTCAGAGAAAAGTGGAGTGCTCAAGTTTTTTTAACTGGTGGGGGTGGATAGGTTCTACTAAGTGCCTGTTACCAGGGAGAACCTTTTTTTGGGTGTTGGAACTCTCACCCAGTGGGCAAACTCCATACCATGTGTTCGAATTCCTATTTTTGAAATCATTAGGATTTCATCAAAATTCAGAAAGTGTCGGCGAGGACCCTATTATGAGGGGCCTCAAAGTAATTGTGTACCTAAGGCCCCGCCAACTTTAAATCCGCCGAGGATGTGAACACATTGTGTATCCATATCGATAATGTAACATCAAACGCCAAACGTTGAACGAAGCGCTGCGAAATTACATAATGGACGCGCGACACGAAACGACGCGTGTTCAAAGCACCTAACTTATACGACAACTTAAGAACATAATGCACATTATACTCTTTCCACACCATATCCACCTTCTCCGTCTCCCTCCATCGCTCTTCAGGTTTACATACCTATGCACTCCATTCGCATTCGCTATCCGTTTATTAAATACGACGGTGTGTCTTATTACGTTTTATAAGTACACTATTCTATTACACTTGCCCCCTGCCCCACTGCCCCAGCAGCAGCCCCTCTTCAAGCTTTTCTCGGCTTCCCAGTGTCCCATTTTAATGGTGTCATCAGCATTAATATAGTGAAGCTCGTTGACGCCATGCGGTGTGCGCGCATTATTATCATCACCCCTGCCCCCTACCACACCCACACATACCGAACGTGTACACGCCTTCACTTTTACGCTAATTATTATAGATATCAGCGAGAGCATGGGCATTAATTAAAGTGATTACCTCCTTCCTCGCCCCTCGTTTTTATTACGAAGCCACTCTATTGTTATCTCTATTTTATATATTTCTGTCGAGAAATTATCTCACAGCAACTTTACTTGTTGTGAATGAACTGAAAACCTAGTTCAATTCAGTTCACCTCTATAACCTAAAATTGATTGCGCTAATCAAGGAGTTTCAACCTAACCTCTCACGAATTTGACAATGACGCGCAATCGATAACTATTACCGCAGCTATATCGCTAATGCCATTACAATTTGCGGCGCCTGCTGCAGCTCTATCACAATGCCGACTACAGCTACAGTCGCCGTGAACGTTGCTAATTAATTCTCTAATTAATCTAATTCCTTTCCTACGTCTCTTGCTTGCGTTAGTGCTGGTGGAGTGCTGGTACGAGTTGTTATAGCATTGTATAATAAATTGCAGCACACAATTCCTCTACTCCCTCCATTGCACAATTTATTCATATCACAACGAAGGAGCTCATATGTGACGTGTTCAGTCATGTTGCGATTCACGAATTATCAGGACGACTGCACTCGAGAGAAGGACATGGGACAGTTGCGGGTAACTTGTCCCGTGCCTTGTCCAACAAGCTCAGCAGACGCGTGCATATGGCACATTGTCAAAAATGAGCATCCCCCTTCAGGTTTCTCATAGCTTTTAATTGTCATCTCTTTCCTCCTTCTGCGGTGAGCAACTTTGCAACTCGGCTGATGTCGCCGTTAACATGTTTTCCACGTAGTTAACTCGAGGTCTTCATTTGCCATTCACCTCCTGTCCGCCGCAACAGTCCGACCCCAACGCAAATATTCGCAATAAAGGCGGACGTCCCGCACCCTTGCGTCCTTCCCTTGAAAGCAATGGACGGACGGCGGACAGCTCTATCCTCGTTTCAGCTTTGTCCTTAGCAAAAAACCTTCTGCGTTCTAATTCCAATGCGGTCGAGCGTATTGGACACGACTATATACATAAATCGGTGGTTCCCTACCGCGCGCCGCGTGTTCAACATATTCTCTTGAATGCCCTTTTGGAGACCTTGTGGGTATAGCATTCCTCGTGTTTTTCCTATTATTAGTTTATTTGCCACGAAAGTTCTTTGCATTACTGTAGTGATGGCTAGGGTCAAGGGGATAGAGTGGGAGAGGGTAAAAGGCGGTAAACATTAGAAAAATATGTCCGCACGCCGTTGGCATACTCACCAGTTAAGTTTATTGCTGGTGGTGTTGCTGGTCGGCGGGTTGCAGTCGTGGAATTAGAATCGAGTGGGACGTGAATGCCGACTGGCGACGTGCAGGACGCTCATGCCGCCTCGCAGCATTAGAAATTTTTAATCAAGAAAAAGCCATTCTTTACCTATATCCCTCCCCATCTTCTTGCTGCGTCTCCTTCTCTCTTCCCCACGACGGTCTTCTCTCCTGCGGGTGAAGTAATGGCTCGGCACGACTACGACTGTTCTTGAATTAAATTCCAGGGTCCTAACATATTCGAAATTATTTCTCGGGGTCAGCAGTTCCCACATCTCGTAAAACACTCCCCCGCACACCATAACCTCTCCACTTCGCCTATTTTTAACTCGCAGCCTTCCTTAACTTAATTAAACTTAGTGCACACATGAGAAGAATTGATTGATTTGTATTGGGATTGGTGGCTGGTCTTGATTATAGGATTGGATTTGGGTTGATAGTTATTTGATGTTGGATTCAACATGGACGCGCATCCATAATCAACAAGCAAGGGTTCGAATTACGACGACGGGTCATCCGAATGACCATCGATCCCTTTCATTATAACAGTATATCACACAGGTCCGTCGACAACAGGCTCGCTCGTCGAATTTACATTGGCAGGACCCTTTCGTCCTTCGTATCCTTCCGGCTTTCCGCGAAGAGCGCTAGTGCCGCTGATCGATTGACATTAGACGCTGAAATATAGACGTAATTAAACGCCAATCTGGATCTATGCATTTGTAGAGAGGGGAGGTATGGGAGTGGGTGGAGTAGAGTAGTGTAATGCAGGGTGGAGTGGAGTTGGACGGCTTTATCCATCGATTACGGCATTGAGCTGGAGTTGAACTTTCCAACAGCAGCCAGCTCTTGTTACCTAATCTTACCCTAATTCCCTAATGCTCACTCGGGTCCGTCTATTTCTCTCTCAGAATTTCTAATCCTTTCTACTCGGGGATACCTCACTGTACTCAATTTTCATATTCCCTATTTATGGAAAATGTCTATGGGGGGATTGGTAATGATAGCTTCAGTTGATATGCCAAGTATTCGATTTAATAGCGGATGGAATGATTGCTTCTCAATGGGTAACTTTGTATCAGGATGCGATGCCTTTATACACCTGCTATTTGCTTAGGATCGACTGGAATTGTAAAGTGTTTGTTCAAGCAAATAGCGACGAAGGGTTAATGCAGTGGCACTCACATAGTTCACAGGGGGTGATGAACTACCTCGTTGACCATTTTCGGTCTGACCAACTTTTATTCAACTCCACTTTAATTCTCTCTTTAAAACGTTTTTCTGCATTTCTTACTGTTGAAGAGAATAGATATACGGCTGTAATCAAATGAATACAAAACGCTGAAACGTCTGAAACCAGTGTGGTTAATGGTAACAAATAGATGGTAATTCTTGGGCGAGCTTTTGTTGTGCTTATTAAATTCGTCGGCGGGCACATTTAATTAAAAACACCGGTCGGTGGGCACGTGTAAATTAAACCTGTGACCGTCCTTCGTTCTTTCCTACGCTGAATACGTTCTTCCGTATTCCTGTCCTTATCCTACTCCTTCTCCTCTCATCCTGTTTTATTAATCCTTATTCTCTATCTTTCCCCTTCTATCTCTCTGCGTTCTCTATCCTCCGCTATTTCATCATTTACATTTTCTCCCTGTCACCCATGCTGTCGGCTTTGCGCTTGGATGTTTTCCAGATTTTGATGCGACTTTATAATTGTTATCGTTATGCATATTGTATAGCAGCAGGGTGTAGAGCTGGTGCTCAGTTCCGGAAGTTGGTAACAATCCCCGGCCCTGGTCCAAGCCCGAGGGGAACCGAAATGTAACTTTAAATAACTCCGAAATAACTCTAACGCTATGTGTTTTATGTCCTTTTCGTTGGTTGCGAAGAAATTAATTTGAATTTTTATTTGTTTCAGGTGAGTGTCTTGAAGGCATATTCGGGTCATTTTTTATATTCTGAAATACTGTAAGTGAATTTTAAAAACCTATAAATACTGGTTTTACCAGTTTCACTTGAATTTGTTGGCGGAGAGTTTATAACAAAACCGCAGCGAATTAAAATTATTAGCGAGCGATAAGCAAACAAACAAAAACTTTGTAATTCAATAAAAAGCGACGTTTGACCAAGCCCTTGGTTTATGTGTGGGTGGCAAGTTTTCACCGAGCATAAGCTAATAAAATGTTGCCGCGGGCCGAGCGGCGGCCCTTTCATAAAATCTGATTATATTCTCGTTTGGCTCGGCGGATGGCAAAGGGTAGCTTTTAGCACGCCGTGCGAGATGCGTATGTTATGACGAATTCGATGTGAAGATGAGACCGAGATGGTTTTTTTGACTTTGTGCCAAGCTGCAAGTTTCCACATGAAGCTTTTTTAGACGTCTGCGTTCAGCTTTCAGACCGATCTCTTCTCGGGCTTGGTCTTCTTTCTGGCAGCAGTTTTTTGTCCATCACTTTACTTACATTCGGTTGTAAAGTTCTTGCATGAGGGAATGTCTGCATACGTAATTTTTTCTCTTGCGAAATGTATATTTACCATAATGAAATTGGTAATATCAGATATTATCATATGTTGGTTTTTTTTTTGTTGAAGAATTTTAATGAATACGCACATTCATCCACAGACATTTTTTGATCTTTCTGATATCATAATATTTGCAACATTCATACTTTTTGCTTTTCTTCTACAACTAACTGCTACACCAACAAAAATCCAACTAAATAAATATTTATCCACAAGTGAAAGGATTTAAAAATGCAATTTCGTTTCATGTTTACCTTTATCCGAGTCTAGCTTACTATAGCTTGTTATTGCTTTGAGATTTTTTTTACTCGTCGACCCACTGTTGCTTCCTCTGTTCCGGTTTCCGGTATGCTATCTACTTGTTCATACATGGTACAAAGTACTTGTACTAAACACACACGCGCATGCATTTTGTTTTTGTTGCGATTCAATCTTTGCCCTTTGCAGTAGGTTGTTGGCTCGCCTCTGAAAGAAGTTTACACGCGGTAGGGCTGCAGAGTGCGCGCCGCAACCCGCCGATCGCTTAATTGGAAATGAATAAACCAACGCGGTCGGAATTATTCAGCTTTTATCGAACGTGCTCTACCAGCCAGCGAGCTTTCGATGACAATGCTCTGTGCTGTTCCATTATGAAAATCAATTGCCGAATGCTGAAATTGCCGCTAGGAGCTGAAACATCACCGTGAGCCAATGAATGGATGAGCGTATCAATGAAATTTTCATTTGGCATATGTACAACAATGTAGAGCTTATACATACAATCTCGTATCTATATCAAAGATGATAAAAAGGCTAGTAGTAATAATAATTTTTTTTTGTATTCCGATTAAGTTTCAAAACCCATGGGCTAATTGAAATTTAAGATATAGAGTGGAGTGCAGCGTGCAATTTTCAGTAGTGTGTCAGTACACGAGGGGATGAAGCGCAAAAATTGAATTGTGGAACTTTAGCCGTAATATTGATTGCATTAAACCTAGGTACATATTAAATCTGATTAGATATGGAAATTGAATTTCTCGAATTTCCGTCTCGCTCGGGCTCCTTTCGTCGAAACGCTGTTCGCCAGTGATGGCTAGTGCAACGGTCCTTTTTTCGTCGCTCTTTAATTTGCAAAATTGCATACAAATCCGGAAATTCGCGTTTCCAATCGGATGAATTCAATTTCTTCGATTCTCGTCTCACTCCCACTTCGCGCACATAAAAATCGAATGATATTTTAAATAATAAAAGCTTGGGTTACTGGATTTTTTTATGGAATTAATTATTTCGAATGTTTGTGTTCATTAAAGGTTTTCAACTCGCGTTTCTTTTTTTTTTTTTAAATCTTGAATTATTTATCTCTAAGCAAATTTCTTCTTTTCTTTGTAATTTCTTTTTAAAAGCAAAGTTTTAAATCTGGGATTGAAGCAAATAAATAATTTTGATAAAAAATATTAAATAGTATTGTAAATAGCATTATACATTTATAATAAAAATTTGTTGATTTGTTGTTACTTTTATTACAATTGTAATTTCAAAGAGTTGTCGATTAAGGATAACGCAATCTAACTTCTTCATATCACGTGATTTTGTTGTCTTCTTGGTTTGCCACATTCGTGTATCCTACCTCCAAACAATGGTGTGGCATGTTTAAAAAAAGGCACCTTAACACATAAATGTTAGAATTACTTTTAAGCATAGAAACAATAACTGGCACTTTATGATAATTGACTATAATTTATCTTATATGTTATAAGTTTAAATTAAACAATTTGCTCTTGCTCACTATTACACGACCTTTAAATGACAGCATGGTTTGATTTCCCCTTAAGATACAAATTTACCGTCACGTTAGATTGCTCTATTGTTTACTACCAAATAACTTACAAATTCTTCAAATGTCATCTGTCGGTTTAAACTAACCCTATCAACAATATTGACACACCGACACACATCGTACGTAAGAAAACGAATCAAACGGATGGATTGTTGAGCAAAAACATAATTTCTCTAAATTTCATTCATGTGTATCTATTAATGGGCATTATGTGCCCTATGAAAATTTGCACATTCAATAATGGTATGAATACGTGAAAATTTTGAATATGTTGTGACGTCACACACGGAGGTTTACGTTGTACGGTCTCAGATACAACGCTGTCGAACTGCCAAGCGTACTGAAAACAAGCAAAAGAAGTTGCAGCCAATGATCATTCAATATCAGTTTCGCGCGTCTGGCACACATTCGCAAAAATGACGTCTTACCATAAATCGTAGTTTTCCTTAAATTTAAAAGTTTGGTGTTGAAACAAAAAATACGGGTATTATAATTTTTCATTTTGTATCTATTCCAGCATAAAAATGGGGCTCATAATGCTTATAACGTTTAGTAGTCCTCGCTGAGATCTATCTGTAGGAACCAAACTTGTGTCTTGATATGGTTTCTTTTCGAAGCTACAATGATTTTTACTTTGAAAATTGTTTATCAATTTCAGACCTTCACTCTTGCCCCAATCACACTATAACGACAGCGATTGCGAATTGTTTGCATAAATAGGATGGAATTGGAATAATTTTCCTTTCTTATGATGTTTGTTTCAACTTTCTGCGGCTTTAAACAGCGTAGCTGTAACATTTTCAGATTTACTTTTATCGCAAAATTCTAATCTTTATAGTCATTTTAATGACGTTAAACACATCAAAAAATTATTTAAACTATTATAACGAATTATTATGAAAATTAATAATTTTATTAATTATTAGCGAAAAAAATATTGTTTATCAAGCGAATATGAAGAATTTATGAATTGAATTGATTTTATTTTGATTTGCTTTTTTGAGTGATTGCTGGCCCAGTATTTTATTCGTTTTATTTATTTGCGCTTCCGTGGAAACTGAAATGTTGGATATTATTGTAACATTAATAATGGAAAACGTAATATTATTGCTAATTAAATTTACATCGCAGTCGTGCGAATTACCCGAGTGGTTATTACTTATTGGGACAATTGTTTTGTTGTTTTCCCGAATGTCATGTTGCTTTAAACAAATAAAATATTTAAAATAAAAGTAAAAAGAGGAGCATAATCAAAGGCTCATAAACATAAAACATTTTATATTATTTTATATTTCTTGCAATATAGTTTTTTTCATTTTTGGTGCAGCGTTCTTAAACCTTCTTGGACTATTTTCTATGTTTTATCTCTTTCCTCCTTCTTTACTTTTCTTTTTTTGCTTTTCTTTTATTTCGTGCAATATTGCCGACTTTCTTCGCTCGTGGTTCGTCTGAATGCAAAGCAGGCTGCCAAGAGTCTTACTGAGGGTATAACCCAAAGAAAACTCATAAATATATACAAAGTTTCCTCGTACCCGTATAAAGCAAGCAAAGAAGTAAGAAGGAAATACAAGAAGGGGGAAACTAAAATAAAGCAAACTTAACTATATTGTAAGCATGCTTGTATGGCTAAAGCCGTAAACCCTTTTTAGCCTTCTTTTGTCATTCCTAACGTTTGCTAGGAATACCAAACAATGCCCGAAAATTCACATGGATCTTAAATACTGAACAAAATAAAAAAGGAGTAGAAGAAAGAAGGAAAAAAAATTAAAAAGAAAAAACTGGGAAACAAAAGAAATGGAAATATGGTTATATTCGGGTATAAACGGAATAAATGGGAAAATCTACCGCCCCCGGCTTACAAAACTCGATTCCAATGTTTTTCAGTCTTTTTAGCCACTTAAAATGTTTTATTATTCATGGCATTTTATCTTTTTAATTATTTCATTGCTATTTTTACAACTATTTTATTCTTGTTACAACATAATAATATTAATAATTATTGTTATCGTTATTATTTTTCTGTTTTCCTATTCCATTTGTAAATGTTTGCAATTTCCTACCAAAGCGTTTTCATATTTCCACGTGCCATCATCTCCCTAACGACCGAAACTTGGTTAAATTCCCACATCTCACGCATCTCGCACACATAACATAAAATGAAGTAAAAGAAAATAAAATAAAACGACACTTGGAGCGTCGAGCGTCGAACGCTGCAGATAATGATATATTTTCTGGGCATAATGCGACCAGAGAGGAAATGAAATTCGGCGCGCGAACGTGTCTTCTCTTAATTTCGCGTTCTTTTCGGTAGGCGCGAGCTGATGACGCCGACGATTATGAACGAACGATGGCGGTGCCACATTTCCGTTGTCGAACAAGCTTCGCGCATTAATATTCAATATCGCGACGTGCTTTCCATCCTTCGAGGAGGGAGGTGTACATGTTCTGCGTGCTTTTGTGTGTAGATGTAAGCGCGTAGGCGTTTGCATGAGTAGCTAAAGAGAATATAGAGTATGGCGAAGGAGGAAAAGGATGGGTACACTAGACACAAGAACGTATTAATATTGAGAACAGGTGGCTGAAACGAGCTGACAGTATATATACACAAGTCATTGTTTATGCGTTAATGAAAAAATTGTCTTGTGTGCAGGGGCGTAACTAGAGGTGGGGAGGGGCGGAGATCAAGGGGTTTCGTGGCAATCAATATAACTGACGGCTCAGAAATGACGTTTTTTCCACAATTTGTTGATAAAAGAAAAATCAGGGGAATGGGCCCATAGTTTTTATGTTGGGGAGGACCAAATTTTTAGTTACGGCCTTGCTTGTATGCGATTGTGTATTTGAATTCCAAGAATGGAATTATGATTTGCTCATTATTGATTTACTTTTCACTTGCAAATGCAAAGAAGCATAAAAAGGAAAGATATTGTTCTTTGTAGATCAAGGACAATCAGGATCACCTTTCATATTCTTTTGAAATATTTATTATGTTTACTTTATTTTATTTGGCTTGAATTTCTAGAACTTCTCCCAATTTATTTATTTCAATTATGAAAGCAATATGATCCTGACGTTTTCTAACGACTGTTCTAACTGTTGTAAAATGTATTTATCCTGCAAGAACTGGCCTTCAAAAATACATTAAAAGCAAAATGATAGCATGAGAAGGAGAAAATAAATAGGCGGAAGGAAGAAGTTAGGGGAAGAAAATCAGTTTTCTTTCAGCGTCTACGACATAGACACGGCATGTCTGAGTTGGGCAGACGCAATCTTTGCACGGAATGGCATTGGTATCGCATCGCTTGGAATCGCGATCCAGGACGATATTTCGTTCGTGCATACATTCTGAAGGCACGCGAGTCTCCTCCGCACCTCGACCCGAGGCTCTGGCTTTTGGCCGGGTGCCAAAGGGACGAGCGTGCATCGAACCGAACTCTTCGAATTAAAGATGCAGCGAATCTTCGAAAGAGCGTTAGAGGAGGAAAACATGTCTGGAGAGCGTCTATACGAACCAATTTTTCTACAATTGAAATTTATTTTGTCTTCGATATTAAGTATTTCGTATAAATGCGAATTGCATGCAGCAGCATGAAGGCAATAAAATTGAATTTGATTGGAATAGGGAAATTGCAATTTTAGAGCAAAATTACGAAATACAAACAAAACAATTGCACAAACAAAAAGTGATTCGGCGAATTCGGCAACTTATTGATATTTGCATTTGTATCTGCATTGGAAACCGTTTCGTTTTCAATTTGTTGAATGCATGGTTCTTTCGATTTCCTGCATTGTTTCCCAGCAACTATTCATTATTGCTGTTTCCTATTTTTTGTGTGTACTCCACCAATCTACGCTTGTTAGGATGATGTATCTTCTCATACAGGGTGACACAGAATAACGGGAGTTTTTGAAATGCCATATGAGCAGGTGGCAACACTGTGAAACAGTGTTACAACCTTGT
>JARJDU010024448.1:0-11847 GCA_030264695.1 Lissagria laeviuscula | reverse complement strand
GCTACATTTATAACTTATAGTTAAATTATTAATGCTTGATTCACCGTGGTTCTCGTCTTAATGCAAAAGTTGCATTCATAGATCTCTAAATTATGTCTTAAGCGTCTTAAGAAGCATTAACTAGTCTAGCCGAACTGAATAAGTCATCAACAGGGAAACAAGCGAGAAACGAGTGAGCGTGTTGAGTCAGACCGTCGAAGAAACGTCGACACTGCGAGTGCGGTTGATGTACTGATTCAGTTCGGGAAGACTAACGCAAGAGATGAAACTTGATCCAAGTGTTAAGATGGTTAAAGGCCGCCTCACATTAAATATAAAACGACAAGCGTGTTCTACGAGTTGTGCCGATCAACTATTTGCTTGCTGTAGCATAGTAACACTCTCATTTCTAGCAATCAACGCCTGGCAAATCCTGTCTGTTTCACTTCGATGTTGGCGAGTAAATTTAGTCAATCCGGCACAGCTGACACTTATCTAGAGAGAAGGTCGACACTGATTGACAAACAGCAAGCTTACGTATTGCTTTGCTCACAAACAAAACCAGCAGGATTGCAAGGTGTTTTCTGCTAGAAGCAAGATAACGAGAGTGTAACTGTGGAATGAAGAAGCGAATAGGTAAGAAAATGGCCGAATCGTATAACTCGTAAAACACGCTTGTTGCTATACGCTAGATGTGGGCCGGATCTAAATCTTTAAGATGCTTTGACTATGAAACTTATAAGGAATGATTTTATGGAAGGCTGAAGAATGATCTTCGATAACATTTAAGACTAGAACTATGATTAGGAGAAGAATTACTGTGTATCAAGCATAAATCTTTTTTCTTCGTAATTACTATGAAATTTCCCTTCTATTTTTAATCTTTTGGCATTTCTTCACTTCACTTTAATATACTTACTCTTATCGTATTCTATCACTTGCATCATGATTAATTATAATATTAATTAAAATATTAACCATAGAATTTTAAAATAATAATAAGAACTTGATCCTGGTTAAATTACAGAGCAGCTTAAATTATATTTAGAGATTTTATACATAAAAATTTACATAAAAAGATATAGTTGAACTTAAACTTATAATTTATAAACATCGCAGCAAACTAAAATCGATTATAAAGCATGTTTCTTAGATTAATTAATTGGCATTGTTTGATGTTTAGAATTATGTTTAGAATAATTCCGGCAATATCCGATATTATCAAAGCAAAAAGGTTCAAGTATATTAATCTGGCGATGTTTCTAGTCGCTCCGATTCCATTAGATTGTGTTGTTACAGATTATGACGGCTACGGTTGAGACCGTTTCGGAACAGCTAGACCTGGCTGCAATTATACCAGCCGAGAAAGTTGTTTCAGCTGTAGCTAGAGCAATAACTTTATCTGAATCAGATGTTGGTAAGTTCTTAAGAACATTAATCAGCAATGAGTTTCGAAATTTGCTTGATTTTAAGACTACTTCTTTTATATAGCAACTGCAACTGCACAAGTTGCTAAGCCACAAGTGATTGGGGAAAACGACGAGCCTATTGAGCCCGAACCGGGCGAAGATCTCGAAAACTTTTGGCAAACGTCAGTAGGAAAATTCAAGTTCATTGTTTCTGATCTTCCACAACCGCTTCAATATATCTATCAATTACTTCATGAGCTTCCGAAAGTCGAGAAACCGGACGTTTTATATTACATGTTGCAATGTTTGAACGTTTTAATACTGCATGGTGATGCTTGTACCAAAGCTTCAAGAGAACATCGAGGATTTTTTATATGGTGCCAAGAGAATTTATTGATTAAAAAGTGAGTTTTTTCTTTTTCTACTGCTGTCTTATTGGCATGCCAAAAACGTGCTATGGTATTGATTCTAACTACCACCAACCTCAAGACGTGCAAACACAACCTTCCAACGTTCCCAATTTTGTCGGTGCTGTTTAAAGATTGAAGTGACTCCAACGTTCTGTAATAAACACCTGGCGAATATTGTCGCTTATATAGCCTATTTTGGATGTAATACACTTCACCACTGGTGCGTGGTTATATTCAGGGCCGTGCCTGGGTACTCTTGGGTACTGGGTAGAAAAAATTCACTTTGTCATTTAGCCGCTCTTTGCTTTTGGCCGCTACTTGTGTGTCTGCACCTCCTTCCAATGGCTGATGGAAAAGAAAAGGGAACACCCATTTCCAGGGCGCAGCATCCAGGGGGGTCTAAATCGATGTTTTGAAATTAACTTTAAAAATAACATTTTATTTTCGGACGACGCAGTGGCGGATTTGTGCAAAAGCGCGTGAGGCTTCTTAAGCCCGGGAAGCCTCTAATTTCCAAAAGTGGGTCCGAAAGTCCCATAATGAGAAGCCTCAAACTTATTGTGCATCTAGGGCCCCGTCAGCACTTAATCCGCCGCTGGGGCGACGTCAAATGTACTAAAAGACTTCACCGGTTATAGACTGCCTGTTAAGAAATATTCAAAATTTAAAGATATTAGGAAAAGTGGGAATAAATGTTGTGTAACAATTTGGGAACAACGATGAAAATATAGAATGCGTTGGTCAGGCCTGCATTTAAGTATGGAGTCTGAATAATTGGGAAACATTGGAAATTGATTAGACGAGACTTGTGAAGATATCCAAGAGCCACTACGATAATACCTTTCGTAGTGGCTCTTAGTTACTGAGATATGATAAGGCAGGAATCAAATAAGATGAGTATGAGGAGACGGAGTGTAGAAAAATAGAGAGTGAATGGAAAATTTGGGGCAGAAAAGATTGGTGAATTATATCTCAAAAGCGGATGGGATTCTTGGAGGTGGGAAGAGTTGAGCTGGTTGCGCTGGGCGAATCAGAGGAACTTTTGCGTTGGGTCAATGGGATGAATGTAGAGCTACAAGAACATTTGCGGATGATTAGTCATGTTTTATCCAGGTGGATTGATGTGAGGGACAAAGAATCTTTTGCGGGATTGAGGTGCGCATTGGGTAAGAAAAAATAAGAACGGGCATTTGGCTAGAAAGTGTAAGATGGTGAAAGATGAGGGTAAAGGATCGCAGGAGCTTAAATGTAAAACTATAAACTTTCTGGTTTTAGTTTATGGAATTTATGTAACGCCGAGCATTCACACATTTGCCAAGAAGCAGTACCGTTACTATTGCATTGCATCACGTTACCAGCTGGTTCCGACGTCTTCTGGCGAGTAATACAAGACGAATTCCACGATTACGAATGGGGTGTACGTTTCGTAGCCGTAGAGCGAGTCACGGTCATTTCCAGATTCATGGATTCCAGCCCATTAAGAAATAACCTACAGCTACAGGCAGCATTAGCGAATGCATTTTGTTATCTCATTTCCAGTATGGACGATCCCAACGTTTACATTGCTCAGAGAGCCACTTTGTATCTAGGGACAATTCACGATAGTGCTATCAAAGTAAGTAATTACTTGACATATAACTTTTCTGACACTTATTACAAAACTATTTGAACTCTGCTTCTAGTCTCTCATTATGTGCTTGGAAACTCAATTCGATTCTGTCATCGTGGATCGCCCAATGGTATTGCAATCAATCTATCAACTACACAACTCCCTCAGCGAGAGGAAAATTCTCACCTGGGATTTTTTCCTTAATCGCTTTGACACATTATATATCGAAGCTCAAATCAACTTGGAAAAATCCGGAGATATTGCTTACATGAGAGGTGTGTCTTGATAGCTCTATGTTGTGTCCACTGAGAAATTTATTTTGTACTTGTCAGTAGATTTAAAAAATACCGAAGCATCCAGTGAGGCATTCAACAAGAAACTTCAACGAGCTCATGAGGCTTTATTGCATTCGGATGGAAGTGGTAACAGTTCGGTGAAAACACTCAGCGCCAGTTTTGGAACAAAATGGCCCTATAAACGCACAATGTCAGCGCCGGCGTCGATTATTACCAGACATGAAATCAAAGGTAACCATAACTATTTATCACTCTTTGGAATAATTTACTCATAATATTTTAATTCCAGTAGAATCTAAAGAGAAAGTTTACAACCGTCAGACGTCGGCGCCAATCCTCAAACGTAAAACCTCCAGGTTTGGACTCGGTCAGTTTCTAGGCACTAGTAACAGTCTTTCAGGTAGTACTAGATGTAGTCCTATAGTTGTATCCCGCATGAACGTAAGTGCATGATTCAACCAATAACAACAGATGTTAATATATGTTTAGTCCGAAATCAAACAACATTATTAACTAGACTCGTTTCAGATGGTCATATGCATTCGCTGAATATAGTGGACGATGCCAATTTGGCTGGGTTTTCCCAGAGGATTATAGAACTAGAGGAATCTGACAGAGAGACAATGCACTTGTTGATATTTCTCTTGTTACAGTTCCTCTCACGATCAGATCAAGCTTTCCCTACGGACGATATGCGCTTGACCAAGACTCAAGGCATTGTTCTACGACACTTGTACATGCTTTTAGGGTACAATCAAAGCGAGAAAGGACTATATTTACCACCACAGAGATTACGTGCTTCGGCAGCGTTTAATGTCTTCTTGTCAATTCTGCCACAACTATTGGATCAGAACCATCTCATGGGTAGAATAATGCTGCCCACGGCGATAATTTTATTGCAGTTTGCCCCTTCGCCTGTTTTTGTCACCAATACAATGGATTACCAACCAAATTACAGTTTATGGTGTTTAGAGTCACAATCTAGAAGGAATTGGTTAATGAGTCTTGTAGTTTTGTTATATAAAGTAATAGAATAAGCTAGGAATATCTTATATCTTATGTCTCATCAATAATTTCTTCTTGGTTTCAGTATCAATACAACATCCAGCCGAATTGTATGCAACTGTGCTCACTAATCCGAATAGTGTTGAACACATTGGATGCCCAACATCATCACTGTAAGAGAATTCCAGCTACAATTGTCATGGGAGCACCACCTTCAAGATCAAGAGGTAATTTTTCTGTCCGGTGTTTTGGCATACTTTAACTTTGTGTTTAGATGTTAGTCAACCATCCTTAGGTGCTGAAAACGAACATACTGACCGCGTAAATACACCTCCTTTATCACCAATGTATTCTACAGAAGGCACGTGCGTCCAGGTGTCTTTGGGTTCCAAGGGTACGAAGTCTCAGGTGATTTACACAAAGCCATCGTCTGCGTCAAGTATGGAAACGCATTGGGAAGAGCCGGATAAAAAGGAACGCACTCGTAAGAACACCGAGTACAGTCTCGATGGTGATGACACTGAATCAGAATTGATAGCAATACCTGAAAGTGATCTATCTGATAGCACGTTACACGGTAGCGGTCAAGATGATTTTGATGATGCAATTGATGAAACTACACCTAAGAACAAGAAAGATACTAAAACCAATGTCAAACCGAAACGATCCACTTGGTTCATCGGTAGCGAAGAACCATCGCCCAAATCGTACGAGAAACGAAACTATACCCTCCATGAGAAATCCAAATATGAAAATCAAAAGAACTGCTCTAAATTCACAGGTTTAGCTAACACTGCTGCTATGGTCATTGGCGTACCTAATTTAGGTTTTGCCAAGACTGTAACCACTGATTCTCATAAACCTGTAGCATGCACATCAATCGATACTCAAGCAACGAAACCAATGTCATTAGGCAAACATAAAAAAGTTATAGATCCTAGTATTACCCCGGTATGTACCCCGGTTTCTGATACAGAAGAAGCAAAGAAAAATATGTTACCAGCACCTTCAATCGAACGACTCCTACCTATAGGATCAGTGAAACTTCCTCCAGGTAATCAAAATACATTCCTCAAAATGCGTTATTTTCATATAGTGAGTTAACATTTGAGTTAAGTATTATTGTTTTTATAGTAGATTTAAGTAGTGTGGAGCATGTTAGTATTGACGATTATCCCGCATCACCCGAAACACCAATGTCTCAAATGGACATAATGCAGATAGGTAGAGTAGCTCATCATTGAAACAAGTGTGTTATGAATAGATGTGACCGATGTCGATGCTCGTTTTTAGAATCGCCACGGTCAACCAACTATGCTGCTAGTCTAGAATCACAATTAGAGATACCTAGTCAGGAGAGATTGCTACCTATAGGTCAGCACAATAAAGACATCACTCAATTAGTTGACAAGGTACGGCAAGCGCTTGGTATCTCGGTAGCATCGCCGCCGACCAAGCAGTACCATGATAATAGAAAGACCACTGAACACAAGGAGTCCACGTCGGCAACACATAGTCCTAGACGATTGATTAAGCAAGTTGCACTTGAAAGTCCACCGAATCAGTTGGATCTTGAAGATTCATGTTTTACCAACATGTTCCTCGATAATAAAAGTAAGAGAGAACTTTTGCCATTATAGTCAAATTGCATCAGTGCTAATATACATACTTGAGTAATACTGTGATTCTAGATGAAGGGATATTACATCGACCAAGAATCCGTAAAGTGGGACCTTTCCAAATGATGGGCACAAATGTAGTGAGAGATCCTCGGAGACCAGGATCATGGTTTAGTCCCATGTCATCACCGAAACTTGGGGATGGAGATGTGAAACAATCAATTTATCGAATTGGAGATGAATGTGTGAATGACAGATGCTCAGAATGTGGTACCATTATTGAAAAATACAGTGATGAAGAGATTGGTTTATGTATTGTTACTCTGGGGACGTTTATCCATCGAGAACCAGCACTTGCTGCTCCAATGTTGCCAGATATTTTAAGCATTGTTGCAAAGTATGAAGAACTACTATGAAGAAATGTTAATTAAAATTTATTCATTGATTGTATTGTGTTTTTTAGAGTTGCGACTCATGCCAACTATCCTTGGCAAACGGAAAGTCATATTCATCTTCCTGGGGGTGCTGTTAGTGTAGCCCATCAGTTCCTACGCTGTGTCTTGCATCAATTAGCACCGAATGGGATCTTCATACAAATGTTCCAGTCGCGAGCAGTGGAACCAACCAGGATTCAGTTTTTCAAAAGTGTTATTCAAGCACTGGTTGATTTCAATGAGTTAAGTCCAGTTGCACCGCTACAATTGTTATTAGAAGTAAGTAAAATTACTAAATTTGGTGCAATAAATAGCAATGTAACTTTTATAAAACTTGTTTTAGACTTTAAATTCAAAGAAAACCTTACCCGTTGATACGTTACCAAGGATTATGGAAAACATAGCTTGTTATTTGGATTGTTTACCGTTAGAAGCTGCACTTGGACCAACTTCACCATTATGGAGTACGGTCTTGCAGCAATTAGAGATACTCTATCGCAAAATTATATTTCTGTTGAATACTATAGACGACATTATTCCATTGTTACGCATTATGACTACTATATTCAAAATACCTGTGATATCGCAATACAAGGTACAGTTAATCACGATTTCAGTATATAATTTAATATTTTTTTCTATTTTCTTGAATAATTTCAGGGTATTTTGGATCCGTTTTCGAAAGTGTTGAGTTATGCGATTCAAACGAACATTTTGAAATACAACTATCTGGTCGACGTATGTTATTTGTGCAATCGCGCGTTCACCAAAGACCGAGACAAATTGATCTTGAGCCGGATGGTGGTCTACGAACTAGTGCAAGCATTAAAATTCAAGACGTCCATCCCGGATTCTAATTTACTGATGCTTATCAATCTAATTTTGCAAGATGTTGGAGGATCCATTCCTTCCAATGTTGTTTTGAAAGACTCTAATCCCTTCCATTTGGACTTCTATGGGCCGGTCTTCAACACAAATGTCTCTGAATGTATGCGCATGCATCTTGGAGATATTCTAGAATTTCTCACGGATTTCCATACTCTTGCTAAAATCAAAGTAAGTATCTACTTCATAATTACAGCTTTTTCTTTTTTCGTTCTTCTTGTCGGTAGGCCAGTAACACCTGGAGTAAAATTCTCAAAGTGCTTCTTGAGGCACTTTTGCGAGTGGCTTCAAACTGATTGTGCTCCTAGGACTTTGTCAGTTCTGAATGCCCCGTTGCAGTAAGCTGATATCTGTGCGGTACAGTATTTTTTCACATGAAGTGGATATCCAGTAATCTTTCCAATTTTTCGTTGGTCAGTCTTTTAGTGTTCAGGGTGTTGTCAAGGGCATAGATAAGATTTTCAGCACCTGGAAACAACAACTTATGCAATCCTTTCCCCAGAAATAAACATTTGAATTTTGAACAAGCAGTCCATAAAAATGTCTATAATTTTGAAACATCGATTTAGTTACCCCAGGTGCTGCGCCCAGGGACCTATGTTTTCTTGGATCCTCCCTACCTACGCTTCTGGGTTTTGTTCTCTCTCATTTTCCAGTCTGTTGTTGTAATAACACTTTGATTATTTGAATTTGTGAGATTGTTTGATTAATTTTTTTTATGTTTTAGAGCTATTGTAAAGGGGTTTCCGTTGGTTTAAATGACGACACATTAGGAGGAATAATAAAATGCGGAGTGGCACAATATCTCGCACTAGAAATAACCAGAGGTAATGGAAGAGATAACCGAGATGTAACGAGGTACCTCCCATGGTTATGTAGTGCATCCACCGTACAACAAACTCCACGTGAATTCATAGAATGTATCAGTCACATCCGGCTGTTGTCATGGCTTTTACTTGGATCACTGACTCATACTGCACTTCATGGCATTGGTCAAGGACACAGTATAAGTCAACCGATTCCACAAGAAGCTTCTTGTAAAGTAGCTGATCATATTCAAGTGATTATGGCAGGATTCGCTGAACAACCGAAAGCTTCTGTTTTGCACATGTCATCCCTATTTCACACCTTCATACTATGCCAATTGTGGACGGTGTACCTGGAACAAAGTCTTAGCACGCATTTGTCTATTTCTGAAGCCTACAATGTCACCATGAACATTCTCTTCGACTTTTGGGATAAAGTAACACCTTGTATTCTGCAATTGGTGCAACAGTCTAAAATGGCAAGTTTTTAAATTGCAAGAAATTCAATTATAGATTATAATGTTATATGCTATTGTTTTTTATAGCTGAGCGAGATTGTCAGTTTGCATTTTCTGAGCATGTTGGAAGCGTTGATCGAATGTCATTCAACGTTCGTAGGGAAATTATTACCGTTATGGACACCTGTGTTATGTTCGAACCAAATTCAAGTATGTCAAAGTTGCATGTAAATTATACATATTGATGTTAATTAGGTAATTTATTGACCTTGCAGCTGCCAGGACACCTTCAAGTTAGACTTCAGAATTGCCGCAATTTCATTCCCATCGGGCACACGGAAGCTTTGCCGGAAAAGAGTAAACAGCACACTCATAATCCTGTACTTTTGAAATGGCTTCAACGGTTGCAATTCAAAATGGGTCAGATTGAGTTGCAATCGTCTACTGCCACACAGTTTTACTCGTTGTAGTGATATTGTTAGACGAGGGTATGTACGAATGTAAATGCAGTCAAACGGAAATAAAGCACATATATTACAAACAAACAAATAGATGTTGATAATCTCATTTATTTTCTAATTACTTATTCCGAAATTGAGCAAAAGTGTAGAAAATCTCTTGCTTCTGTGTGAGTTCTACAAAACTTGATTTCTTCGGTTTTCTAATATAAAATATAAATTCGGTCGATCGCCCTTAAATCACCAATTTCTGACCGACACAAAAACTAGATAATACGGTATCAGAACAGGAATTAAGACCTAGTTGTCAGACCTAGATGCGAAAACGCTTACATAAATCGTTGTACAAGTAATCTACGACGTCCGGAAGAAGACGCGACATCAAAATCTTACCTTTGGAGTAAGTTGACAGTTTTAAATATTACGCGAAATTTACTTTTTACTTCCGAGATCTTCGTCCATTAAAATATTTTTAAGAAATGATTAATTTAAATGAGCTGGCCACATTGCATGAGCAGCAAATGAGTAGCCTGAAGCGGTGGCGCATAATGGCGTTAAAGAACATTGAGACCAACTGGGAAGAAGAGAAATTAGATCATTTTAGTCTACTTAGGTCTAGTGAGTATTACATATTTGATGACGGAAATTTCAGCTATATATCCCGGATACAATCATGCCGAAAATAAACCCCATCGTCGAATAATCAATGTGCATGCTTCGTCCTAACGTTTCCTGCAAACTGTTTGCAATTTTGCGAGGGTGCAAGCGGTATTCTGTTAAGACGCGCACTTGTTTGGCACAGCAGACCCTCGACAAGAGCGGTGGCGCTCACAGAGCCGTACTAAAGTCGATTACAACAATTGATTAAATCGAAAGATGCATGTAATAGAGTGTGCTACCGCTTGAGCTAGTGTGCGAAGCTATACCTGAGCTTGTTGCAAGCCAATCAGCGTCGACATCGCCGCTCGTTGAAGGTCTGCTGTGCCGAGCTAGCGCGTCGCAACCGGATATCGCTAGCAACCAGTTTTTCGGTGAAAACTAGACAACTAGTGTACAACTGTGGTTTGGAAAAAAAACGAATAGGAAATAGAGTAGCAGCCCCGCATAACACGCAAAACAAGTTTTACCGTTGAGTTAGATGTGAGGCGGGCTTTAAGATAAACTTACATCTGCAATTGAATAACCGGCTATAAACCATATCTAATTAATCTTTATTATTATTATTTACATATAAAAGCATCAAGGACAAACAAACTCTTTGAATTTCCATGCAGAAACAATCGAATTGACAAGTTAGAAGCTCGTATATCCTTGTATAAGACATGTTAAAATGTTTATACATACCTCATTAATTTATCATCAAAAATAACTACAAACATTACTTTCCATATACATTTAATTACATATCCTACTAATAAAAGAACAATTTTAAAATAAATTATGTTCGATGCGGTAACAACAGTGTTTTTGCCTTCTTCTGCTTCTTCTTCATCATCGTCTTCCGTTATTTCTATAATTAATGTTTAATTGACACTGATTTAAAACAAAGGAGACTAAAATGCATTAAAGTAATAATAACTTATGAGTACATATACATCCAATATTTCTTTGTCTATCATAATATAGTTAGTATGCATGTCGCAACTATCTGACGTCCATTGGCTTTCACATCACTTAGGTATTTATTACATTTACTTAAATGAAAAGATGAACTCCTTCGTAGCTGCGGCTTTTCCATTTGCCTTGCATTTTCCATTGATGAGGATCAGGATAATGGAGCGCGAGTTGTATTTGGCAAAAAGAGGCATAACAGACCACCGCCGATGAGCAAAGCAGCCACAATGAATGTTGGTGCTGGACAGTACATGTCCAAGAGCATAGCTATCACTATATTACCAATAATGCCTCCTAATCTGGCCGCTACCATTGATATTGCCACACCCGTAGCTCTAAAATATAATATACAGAATTAGTATCACAAAAATGAATAAATAAATGCGACAAGTTAAGTTCTTTCAAATTTAGGATGCCCTTTATCAAATGAGACCACGTCTACTCAGTTGGAATTCACCTGAGATTTACAGCGCCCATTTCAAAGAAGGAAGTTATCTTGCCGCACATATAAAGTACATGCGATAATCTGTAAAATTACCTTAAATTTGTTGGAAATATCTCGGTTATTAAACAATCTAGGGCAGCATTACCACATGATATAACACTACTGAATACTGCAGAAACAATCAAATTGTGCAATTTGTTGTAAACGAAGTACATAGAGGCTGCACACACACCAGACGTAAACGTACTGAAAACTAAAAGACAAGTATTATGTATATGGTTTAATGTATATGCATTAGGTTTGTTCCAACATCCAATTTTGTTATCGTCTTAAAACAGTAACAGTACTGTGGTGGTAAACTTTGGGCGCAGGCGTTAACCTGGTACGGTCGCTTGACTATCACTGTGCTATAACACAGCT